>VMDR010010004.1:0-31898 GCA_007922815.1 Macrotus californicus | reverse complement strand
AGGAAAATATGGCCTTGTTATTTAAATTTTCATGTGTTAATATGGCTTACTAAATGTGACCATAGGGTATGCTTGCCTTTTTATATTAACATACCTATAAACATGTTAAATGAAAATTGAAGGCCTTTAACTGCAAATGAATGTAGATTGCAAATAAAGAATAGTCATACTCTAAACCTGATATTTTCATCTCCTGGCTGGAGAGAAATTTATAACTGAGTGTTAGAAATGAACTATTGTACTTGCACTGCACATAAACTGGAACATTTTTAATCACTGGTGCAGGAATTCACCAAGCTCACTGGGTTCTGAGCTCACCTGGCTGTACATTGGAATCACCCTGGAGCTTGGAAAGAGTGTCAGCGCTTCAGCCTCACCCTGGACTAATTGAATTGGAATTCCATTCAGGATTGGAGCCCAGGCACTGAGATTTTTCTAAAGCTCCTCTGGTATTCCCAATGTGCAAGCTGGAGGGCAGAGCTTTTCTCTGTTCTCTCCAAATTTTCACCCAAGGCCGAGTATCCCCAAAGTCAAGTGGACAACTAAAGCAATTGTCAAGTCTAGAACACAGGCCTCTCCAAGCCTCGCTATTCTAAACTAAAAGTGAAAATGTTTTTGGTCTCAAGAATACAAGGGACTGTCTGAGTTTTCTTCTCCTTTTGCAAGTCTAGACATAGCTGAAGTTTCTTGCATCCAGATCTTATCGCTTGATCCTACTTCTTGTCTTCTTCTTAAAGATAAAACTTTCTAAATATATATAACTTAAATCTGAGACTTAAAGGCAATAAACCCTAGCCACACCACAAGCTCTTCAGTTAAAGAAGAGTAATTTATTCAGTTGATCCTTTCTGCCCTCCTACACCTTTGGACTCACCACTTCCCTAATCTGCAAAGGTTCAGAAAAGAAAACATTGCAACAAAGTGGCATTTACTTAAAAGTTTCTAAAATGGTTTTTATAGTTGCCATTTCCGTAGTAAGGGGCTTAAGTAACAAAATAAATCATTCCAATTTCCTATGCATCTTTTCTTAGGCGTTAACAAATTCTTCCTCTGAAAACAGAATCTGTACACAGGGCAGTAACTTTTCTTTCTGAGTTCCTTATTTAGGAGATGTTAGCCTTTCCAGCCAGGTGAGTAAGAACACAGGTAACCATGGTGGAACAAGGTGAGGTAAATGCTTACTGCCCTGACGAAAATGCTTTTCCCCCCTTGCAATCAAACCAAGTTCAGCACATCAAATTAGATTTGCTTTTCAGAGAGCCTTCTGTTCACCTTACTTCCATGTGATCTTGGGTGACTGAGATATCTTACGTATTTAGCTTTTTAACATCAAAAGCACATCACTGATATTAAACTTTTACCAGAAGTCACTAAAAGGCATCCCGTACAATTTCCGAACACTGACCTTTGTGACACCTTTACAAGGGAAGGATGAGAATGCTAGTCATACACAACTGTGCTGCTTTAGGCCAAGGTCGAGAAGCAGTTTTCCCTGACAAGAGGAAAGGCTTAATAAAATGATTGCTTTTTTCTGTACCTGGGACAAAAGAGTTCTTTTCCCCCTCTAATTGTGAGGATTAGAAAACAGAGCCGCTACCATGAAGACCTAGACTTCCAGACTTCTAGGAAATGCTCAGTGGTCTTTAGGGCAACATTCACGAAAGAGCTTACACTCGGGTCATGCTTTACAGAGCTCCTTTACTACCTCATTCTCTTTTGAAAACAACCCTGAGAGTGAGATATTAATACTCGAGTAACAGAGGAGAAATCTGAGGCTCAGAGAAGTCGCTCAGGTAGCGAAGAAAAAACTGAACTCTGACCCCAAACTGCACATTCACAGCTCTTCTGTTCTTTATCTTGTCTAACAGGAGTGAGGACAAAAAAAGGTGTCCTGTGAATCAGGAAGACAAAACGTGTCTTTGAGCTTCTCTGTCCTGAATGCTAGGGAGAAAGGTCACCAACAGAGGGTGAGGGCCAACACCTCTTGTCAGCTCCTGCTCTTCACCACCGGGGCCCACGCTTCCTCAACGGCTCCTCCACACCCGTGAGGCTTCCCTACTGCCACGCCAGCCCCAACAGGGACTCAGGCAAGGGTGGGCTTGTCAAGATGCAGACAGCCCCAAAATGGGCATCAGAGATGAGGTGGCCTCATTTTCTTTACTGATCGGAACGGAACCTCTTTCTCGATTCACATTCGCACAATGAGCTGAAGAACTTTGCCCACCTTCCTGTTTAACTGTTTCAAAATACAATGAACTGACATTTGTGAGGTGTTAGGAGATCAGGGGTGAGGTATACAGAGCACATGTACATAAGTAGAGGAGTAGCAAGATTAACAGTAAAAAATCCGACAGATTTGCTAAAGGGAAAATGGGTTGAAGAAAAAGCTGAGAAAACAGATACTTGAAAAATCACAGCAAGACAGCACAGAGGGAAGAACTCAATAATAAAAGCACTCTAAACATCTCAACTTGTCAGACATGTATTAAGAATCAGAGGACTCGATCTGAGGTGTAATAATTGTACCTGCTTGAATTTGCATTAATTTCCGCATGGTCTTGAGTTCTTGGAGAATGGCCTGCAATGTTGATTGGCAGTTACAGGTACAGCAGTTTGCTCCAGCTGACGAATTCAACACTGGAAGTTCTCCTAAGCACGAAAGAAAAGAATGACATACTCCAAACAACACCAAAATTATAAAGAGGAAAAAAAGATATCTTGACAGGACTCAAAGCCTGTGCAATTATTATGAGACTGTGCCTGAGGAAAATGTACCCAGTATTTTTCACAACTTAAGTTTGGGCATCTGACTTTATCTAATTTTCTAGGCTTCTGTATTTATCATAAGGTGTGTGCATTTCATGGGGTGGTGGAGCCTGCGGGAAAGTCCACAAACAATGCACTGTCACAGCAGGCCTTCCTATTGTCACACCAGTGCATCTCATACAACAATAGCTTAAAAACTCCCTGGAAACATGCTCGTGTTATTTTGCGCAAAGAACTAGCTCCAGAAGAGCCTTACCAAAAAACTGGCAACTGCGTGTGTTATAAGAGTTCGTATTAAGAATTAAGTGTGTCTAACTATTAAAAAATAGTTTTAGTATTAAGCATGTTATCTCAAAAATTAAGAATTGCCAACACACTAAAACTTTTAGGGCTCTCTCTGGGTGCAGTGTGTGTGGAGTGGGGAAGAGTCGGGGGGCAGGGTATGGGAGGACACATTTGATCTTGATGGTTAGATAGAGGGTGTCGATGCGCTGGCTTTTCTCCAGCTTAACAAGGGCAATCCTCCTATATCTTTTTTCCACTCCCAATTCTTACAGTTCCATCATTTTAGTCTTTTTTTCACTGTTTAAATCCAATATATTTTCCTTAAAATAACTACCCTATTTTTTCCCCTTATAAGCAAACAAAAATCTTCCTACTGTCCTTAGAATAAAAGGGAACATTTGGAAAATCACTCTTTCAGGGGCGCCCCCTCTAGCATCAGTACCCAACCCCATTCCCATAAAGTGGGCCATATAAGTCAGTCACTGCTAGCACTTAGGTGTTTTTCATAGGTGGAAGAGGTAAGTTGAAGTGTGAGTCCAGTTACATCTTTTCCTTTACATTATGTATAATTTAAATCCTATAGTATTCATTCGTTGTGGATGCTATGCAAAATTCACCAGAGCAAAACCATGAAATACTTAGATAACAATGTTTGGAGTAGCACAATTATTTATATTCAAAGTTGTAGCAAACTGAGGTGTTATAACACCCAAAAACTGCAAATAATTTCAGTGAAATACCAGTCACAGTTATAGATAATAAATTTCTCTCAAAAAGATAAAATAAACACAAAAATGATCTATTTTCAAATGAATACAAGGGAATTTATGTTTCTAGCTTTTAACACCACATTTTCCTACAAAGTAAATGCACCTTCCTTGTTGTGTACTGGAAAAGAGAACTCTATTCACCTACAACATACTGATGTGGGGTTTACTAACTCCATCCATACCTGAGGGCAGCTTATTTCTCTTTGCATTTCTTCCATGGCCAAAGAACCAGGGGGCCCTTGTAGACTATTCCTAAACACTATTCTAAGTACTATCTTTATTCTTTTTAGAGGATAAAACCAACTCCTTTCAGCTTGTTATAAATCATTTTCTAATTTGAAAGAGAACTGACTTTTTAGTTTTATGGAGGAGTCTTTCAAGAGCCATCTCCCTCTAAGCTGGAAGCAGGCCAACCTGTGAGTCTGATGTTGACTTATGTAATAGAGAAAGAGAAGACAGCGGTAACCTCCGCTGGTCCCTCGTGTCTCATCAACAGTGTCCCAGGATGGCTTTTCATGCATCTCAACTGGTTACTGCAAATTGTGTTTAAAAAATAATAATCAAAACAATTCTCTTAATCTTGAAGGATAATAAATGGGAGAAATCCTTTACTTTTTAAGGACACTGAAAATGAATTTTTACTTTTTTCTTGTGGGAACTATAAATCTGCACATCTATACATAATTTATAAAATAAGTAACATCCAATGTCACTGGAGGAAACTTAACATGACTAGGAAAAAATCATCCATTATTTCAGTAAGCTTTGGAAAAAAACTCCCATTTGATTTTTTTCTAAACTGTTGGAAATTTCAATTAAGGAAATTTTACTTTAAAGGAATACATTCAACCCTAACAAAGCAAGTTATAAAATATGGACCATTTGGTTCAGTAGCTGGGATGTGAAGTTAAAACAGGGACTAGGGTGCTGGGTTATCAGTCGTTCCTTTCACTGTGACTCTTCTGATAATGAAGAAAAGCGACGGTGTAAGCAAGACGATGTATCAATAGTACACCACATGACCAGGAATCTTCTTTTAATGACAAAGGGGAGGGCGCTCTTTCTGCCCTAGTGTTCAGTCTTTTGTGACAATATCTGTACATCAGCGAATGACAGCTGCAACTTCTTAAAGGGCTAAAATCTCAAATAATCATTTCTACTATAGAACCCCAGTCTTTCCTGATTCTCAAGGTTGGTATTTTATAGTCTGTAACTTTCTCCTCCATGTCTTCCCTGTCCCTTAAAATAACTCAACTAAGGCAGGTGATTAAGGTAGGGCCTACTAATGTACAGCATTAGTGTCATTTTCTTATAGCACTGATGAGGAAAAGGAAATCAATTCCTGGCCAAGACCACTGTCTGTTTGGACTGGGCATGTTTTCCCCGTGTCTGCGTGGGTTTCCTCCCACATCCCAAAGATGTGCAGCTGAGGCCCACTGCTATGTCTCTGTTGTCCCGGTCGGAGTGAGTGTGGGTGTGAGTGGCTCTGTGATGGAAGGCCATCCTGTCCAGGGTGAGTCCGCACCTTGTACTCTGAGCTGTTGGGAGAGGCTGCGGACACCTGTGATCCTGAATTGGAATCAGTGAGGTGGAAAAGAATCCTCTTACCTGTTTATAGTCATCTTTCTTAAATATATAGATAGCTCACATTTACTTCAATGTGTAATATTAGAAGTGTTTTGGGTCTTTATTTAGAAGTTTGGTGATGCTTTTGTGACCAGAAATAGGCTGCAGGAACAAACAGTCTATGGTAAAACTGGTTTCATTATATGTCATTTTGCTTGAAGTCACAGTTTCCAAAGACCTACCTGACGGTTAAGTGCGGGCTTACTAACACAAGGAACATTTAGGAACAAAACAACATTCGGACAACCCCCCATGAGAGCATTCTAAATGTCTGATAACGACCATACCGTTGGAGCTCCCAGCAGTGTGGGGCTGACTCTGGAAGGTTCTAGAGCGGGGGCCCGACTGCCCTGAGAACTGCCCGCTGTGGGCCGGGAACTCGCTCCACGCACCCCGAGAAGAAGGGTGGGGGCTCTGTGGGGTCTCGGCAGAGTTCAAGCGCTGGGGCCAGATGGAGTCCAAATCCTGGGGCTCTTCTTTTAACTTTTCACCTTCCTCGCCGACACGCTGATAGACCCTCCCAGCGCTGTCATTCAGGAGCCTTCTCATTCCTGTGATCTGTTTTCTAATTCCCACGCTTTCGCCTCCTGACGGGAACAGGGCCGAAGAGAGCACTGGAAATTAGCAAAAGAAAAAACAATCCACCACCGAAAGACGCCACCACCCCTTCTCTGGAAATAGCAGGGATTACTGATTCCAGGTGCAAGCTTCTAGATACTAGGGAGCCCATAAAAATTAAAGTCAAGGAAACTGTCTGTGGTCTGTCTAAAGAAACCAATCATATTCCTGGGTTATCTCAGCTTAATCTCTTTCTGGCCAAACTCTTTAATGAAAAAAGAGGTTTTCTGAGTGAGTTTCATTTGGGACATACTTTCAATTCCCTCCTTGGGAGTGCTTTCTGGGTGAGGGTGTCATAAGAAAACAGGCTGAGGCAGAAGATGGAGCATGGGGCTCCAAGACTGGAACCCTGCTTGGAGCTGCTCCAGCTGACGGCTGCGGCGGTGAAGCCTGCAGGGCGGCTTGCCCACCTGCTCCAGTCGGGTGCGCTCCAGTACGACACAGTCACACAGTGGGTGGAGGCATCACCCTCAGAGGCGAGAGGGTAGGAGTAGAGAAACACCAGGGCAAGGGAGGAAGGTCTTGTCTTTCTCAGACCAGCTCACAGGGGAGGCGCCGCTGGGACTGGGACTCGGCCCAGTGGTGTCCAGGGTTCCCTGGCCGCACAAGCACCAGACAGGGAAGTGCAGCCCCCCACCGCTGCCTGCCCCAGCTCCATCCTCCTGACCGCCCCACCCTGGCCCTGTCCGGACCAAACCCACTGCCACCTCCACTTGGTAACCATGTGCAAAAGAGAACAGGTTGTTTCAAAGCCCACCTCACCTATGCACTGACTTTTAAAAAAATAGTGGTAAAAAATCATGCCACATAAAATTTAACATCTTAACCATTTTTGAGTACACAGGTAAGCACTGCATATATTCAAATTGTTGTGCAACTCCAGCAGTTTTACACTGACTTTTTTTTAAGATTCTTTTTCCCTCAGGGGATTTTTTTTTTAACTAAGGTACCTCCCTATGGCACTGGGGGTACTTAGTAAATATCACTTAAAGATGGCTGTCAAATTATACAGATATAAAATATTTTCTACAAATAAGACCAATAGAAGATGCTGATATCTATTAGGAGCTAATTTCAAACATAACACCTTCTTAAACTATGCATCAGCCAGTATCTTCACAGAGGTTAAGAAAAGTGGATTTTCCCCCCCTCTAATCTGGGGGTTAAAATAAAAGTATTATGCCAAGGTATGTATATATACTCATGCAATCACTCTATTAAATGCTTGAAATTTAAACTATGGGAAAAAAACAAAAGGCCCACAGAAAGTATCTATTAGGAAAAACAGCTCCTGCAAATAAATCCAGCACATTTAACATAATGATGTTTGAATGCACTTGGTATCATGAGAGCCAGATCTGTGGAACAGGTAACTGCACAACAAATTTAGGTATTTTGTGTTATGTAGTTAGATATTTAATTAATATATAAACATATTACTGGTTGTAAGGACACTTACATGCTGTTTTGAAATTAGCATCTTCCATTTATAAAAGGGCAATAAAATACTAACTCTGCCTTTAATGCCTAACATGGGTGAACACAGATATGACAGATTTCCAAATTTACAATGCTGTTATGTATTGCTATATGCTTGAGAGGAGAAATATTTTAATTTATAATAGAACCATTATTACATCAAGCACCTGTGAAAATTAAAATATAGAAACAATAAATCATATTCCAGATTCTAAGAGAATGACCAAGCACAATTTCAGAGATACGGCCAGGGGAATTTACAACCTCCCCAAGATGCCTAGAACAGGGTGTGTCTGGAGGAGCTCCCAAAGGAATTCTGGAAGATAAATCTACACGAGAATGTGGTGCTGGTTTCAGCACCATACATGTGCTTTCCTGGTTAGTTAACAGCACAGTTTGGGCAAGAAGAAGCTTCTTTCCTGTAGAGATCTTGTCCTCAATCTCCGTCAGGGAAGTCATGCACCCATCAAAGGCTGTGGCACACCAATCTGCGCTGGCACAGGCTGACGGCTGCCACACCCCTCCCTCCTGGCTCCCTGGCAAGAGCTGCACCGCAAGGCCACACTCTGCAGGGCTGAGTCAGTGCCAGGGTGCTTCTCCATAGGAATCTGGGCACGTCTCAGCAAAAGGGATACTCTCTTTTCAAAGGTTCCATCTTGCCCTGGAGACTGAATGCTATGATAAACTACTGTCTTTGGGGGGCGAGGAGGAGAAGGTCCCAGGGATTCTGGACCTTTCTAAGTGCAAATCTGCTTTGTCAGGGCCTTAGTTTCTTAGTTCCAGAAGTCATACCTCTGAGAATCACAGGACTGAAAATAAAACTTGAATTTTGCATGCTTTGTACTTTCCCGTGGAAGGCCAGCATCCTGGGCTGCAGGTTGAGTGCAGGAAAGAAAGGAAAAGTGGAGAGGGAAGTTCTGGTTGTCAGCTGCCCCAGTAATGTTTGAAAATATTTCTTCCAAAGTCAAAACAAAAACCAAACAACAAATGGGGACCTGGGGGACCACAGAGGAGGAAGGAGTGCTGTGGGGAGGGGGGAGCAGAGGCTAGGGCACATCTGACTGACTGCGCTCAGCAGAGAGTCCACAGCCCATGTGACCACGGGGACATTTTAAAGGACAGAAAATAGAGAACTGCAGAAGCCAATGAGAGGAAAGTGAAGGGACTGTGGGGAAGGGTGAAGGAGGGCTGACTGGGGGGACAGCTTCTTGGAGGAGACAGGCTGGGCGACCCTACAGGACAACAGGATGTTTACAAATGAACGGTCTCTGGGGTAACTGAACTCGCATCCCTTGAGCCAAAGAAGCAGGGAGCCGCCCTGAAAATACTGCTTGTGGGGACAGGTCCTGGAGACCAATGACACATGCAGGTGACGATGGGCCCTGACAGAGCCAGGGGAAGTGTTTCTCTGCACATTTGGGACAGTTGGAGCAGAGGGTCAGCAAGGAGACCTAAAGACTAAACGCCATGTCAGCTCACTGCACCTGGGCTGGAGTGGGTGCTGACCGCAGGTGAGTAGGTGAGCCTGCGAAGGTTCAGCCCCCAGATACTGGTGTGGGGCACAGGCAGGCCTGGTGGGTATTCCTGACACCTGGACTCACTTCTTAAATGTGCTAACTTGTTACCTGATATGGGGCAAGTCACCTACTTTTCTCAGACTTCAGACCAGACCTGTGCTCTGAACCGAGGGGTGGACAGCAGCCACTGGAGAGGGAGGTGAGGCCTGCTGCCTCTGAAAGTCGAGTGCATCCTCTTCAAAAGAAGTGGGCTTATTCTGTCCTCACCGTGGAGCCCAAGCTATGTGTTTGTTTTTTAATGGAGGGAGCCCATGTTCTTTGACTTTAAAAAAATGATGCAAAGTATAAAAGAGATTGAGATTTGAAGCATTAGTTACCCTCTGTCTTTCCAGTTCTAATTAGTCAGTGTCTTCTCCACAGATAAATGCCAGGAAGAGGAAGCTCTTAGGGGCAATGGGCTATCTAAAGAAGCCTGATTACATAGGGAAATCTGTGCACGTTCAGATTTCTTTCCAAACCTCTCTATGTCTTCACTTAAACTCAACCCCAAGAGGCAAAATCTTTTTAGACAAAACAAACAAAAAGAAATCTTACTAAAATGGATCTATGCTATGTGGCTCCCTCCAGGTAAAACAACCTTAATGTTTAGTAACTGTGTTCCTTGAACAAGGTCTAAAAAAGACTACAGGCTGAATTCTCCCTTCGCTGAATTTCAAGGCTCGACCAGATCACTTTCCTTCACACAAAGAATTTACATAACACACATGGAGTCTTGCAACAGAGAAGTCATCACACAGGATCTCCCCTCACTTGGCCAGGAGAGAAGGATGGGCTACACAGAACATGACTGATTATTCACGGTCTGGGATTATAGAAGAAAAAGACAGCGATGTACAAAACAGCGAGAGGTTGTACATGAAGATTGCATGTCCATCTATGTATGTCTTCTTATGAAGGCTCATGAAGAACAAATGAACTGGTGCTGATGTACAGCAGATACTCCATAAACCTTTCCTGAATTAATGAAAGAAATGGCTGATCAGACCAAATGAGTCCAGTAGAATTAAATGTAACACTAAGGTTATAAACCAACAATATCTTCATAGAATGAAGTAAAAAAGTACCAGAAATAAATATTTCAACAATTATCAAGTGCCTCCTGATTTCTGGTCAAGATGGAGGCGTAGGTAGACATGCTTCACCTCCTTGCACAACCATAAGATCACAACTAACCTCAAAACAAAAAACACCCAGAATTGCCAGAAAATCAAACTGTATGGAAGTACGACAACCAAGGATTTGAAGAAGCCATATTCATCCAGATGAGTAGGAGGTGTGGAGATGGGGAGCTGGGACAGAGAGGACAGTGTTTTGGTGGTGGCAAGGTGGTAGTGGCTGGTGGAATGGGCAGTCCCACATTCACATGTGGTGGATAAACATTGGGAAGGATACCTAGGGAGCGAGCAATCCAGCCCCATGGCAGACCATGCAGCCCAGAGTTCCAGTGCCAGGAAGAGAAAGCCTCATAACTTTTGGCTATAAAAACCAGTGGGGGTTGGGGTAGCAGAAGAAACTGCTGGTCTCCCAGGAGAGTCAGTTTAAAGGGTCTGCATGGTCCTAGAATGTAAGCAAACCCACCCACTCTGAGATCCAACACCAGGGCAACAGCCAGAGGGGTGCCAGTCACATATGGAAAGTGGGTGAAGTGACTGGAAATGGGGCAAGTGCCAGGCAAGCCTCTAGAAGCCAAGCAGCGGCACTGTCTCCTCTCTGACCCCTCCCCCACATACAGTACCACAAAGCCCTGAATCCCTGAACTGGCAATTCTAAGGCTCTACCCCATATAATTTAATAGGTGCACTAAGACAGGGAATCAAAGCAGCTCTACCTAATACACAGAAACACAGGGAGGCTGCCTAATTGAGGAACAAAGCAATATGGCCCAAATGAAAGAAAAGAACAAAACCCCTGAAAAAGAACTAAACGAAATGGAGAGCCAACCTATCAGATACAGAGTTCAAAACACTGGTGATCAGGATGCTCAGAGAACTCATTAAGCACAGCAAAAGCATGAGGGAAGAAATGAAGTTTACACTAAGAGAAATAAAGAAAAATCCTCAGGGAACCAACAGTGAAGGGAAGGGAGCCGGGGATCAAATCAATGACTTGTAACATAATGAAGAAATACACAGTCAACCAGAACAGAATGAAGAAACAATAATTTTTTTAAATGAGGAGAGAATAAGAAAACTCTGGGACATATCCAAAAGTGCCAACATCTCAATCATAGGGATACCAGAAGAAGAGGAAGAGCAAGAAACTGAGAACTATTTGAAAAAATAATGAAAGAAAACTTCCCTAATTTGGCAAAGGAAATAGACATCCAAGTCCAAGAAGCACAGAGAGTCCCAAAAAAGATGGACCCAAAGAGGGCCACACCAAGACACATCATAATTAAAATGCCAAAAGTTAAGGACAAAGAGAATCTTAAAAACAGCAAGAGAAAAGAATTACCTCCAGAGGAGTTCCCATCAGACTATCAGCTGATTTATCAAATGAAACCTTACTGGAAAGAAGTATTCAAAGTGATGAAAAGCAAGTACCTACAACCTAGATTACTCTATCCAGCAAAGCTATCATTTAGAATGGAAGGGCAGATAAAGTGCTTCCCAGACAAAGTAAAGGAGTTCATCATCACCAAACCCTTATTATATGAAATGTTAAAGGGATTTATTTAAGAAAAAGAAGATCAAAATTATGAACATTAAAATGCCAACAAACTCACAACTATCAACAATTGAATCTAAAAAACAAAAACAAACAAAGCAAACAACTAGAATAGAAACAGAATCATAAATATGGAGATCATTCATGGGGTTATCAGTGGGGAGAGGCAATGGGGAGAATGGGGGAAAGATACAGGGAATAAGAAGCATAAATGGTAGGTACAAAATAGATGGTGGGTGGTGCTAAGAATAGTATAGGAAATGGAAAAGCCAAAAAACATATGCATGACCCATGGACATGAACTAAGGTGGGGACTGCTGGAGGGAAGGGAGGGACCAGGCAGAGGCGGGGAAAGGGGGAAAAACTGGGACAACTGTAATAGCATAATCAATAAAATGTACTTAAAAAAAAAAAGCACCTCCTAGGCCCCAGAGACATAAAGATCATTTGGTCCAAATTAAAAGGCATCCCCATCCAAATCTCTCAACATCTTTTACCCAAATCCCTTTATATTAATTCTGAAAAATGGTCCTGATTTTTCCCAGTCTAGTGATCCTTACCTCTTTCAACTGGTGCTCCAGAACTCCAGTGAGCAAACTGCCCTACTAGCTGCAGATGACCCTGCTTCCTTGCTAGAGCTAACAGACCTTCCCTGAGAGGCTGCCCTCCCCAGCAGCCCTCTGCGTGAAACTTATTCACCTCCTTTTCCCATGGGGCTGGAGAGGGTGGCCCCCCAAAATGTCACTTTCCATCCCAGGAAGCCCAGAGTTGTCTAAGTTGATGCCACAAAGCTGGACCACCTCCCACCCTTCTTCCTGAACAGCAGTTCTGCATGCTGGGAATTTAAGATTCCGAAGGGGAAGTGGCAGGTGATGAAGTTGAAACTTACAGGAAGGTCATCCCATTAACAGCCTTATCTGCCAGGCTAAGGAAGAGTAATTTCACCCTGGAGATCCTGGGTTATTACTCTGAGTAATTTTAAATTCATTCTCTCTTTTAATATAAGGAGAGTAAATAATCACATCTATTCTTTAGAATAACAATTCTGGCAAAACTACAGTGAAAGTGGTGTGGGAAAGAAACCCAGTTAGACCATTATTGTTTACAGCTACAAGAATGATGGTTTGCACCAGGATTTGGGGGGTGGGACTGGAGAGAGAAACTCTTAAGAAATTTCATCGCACAGACTTGGTGATTAACTGCATGTGGAGTTAGGGGTAGGGTGGTGAAGAAGAATCTATTCAAGCTAACTCTAAGGTTTCTAGCTTGGGTGACTGACTGATATTAATACCAGTCAGAAAATTAGGGAAAAAGGTCACAGGGGAATGGGAATATGATGAGCCTAGTTTTGACAAAAAAATATTTAGAAGATAAGCAGGCAATTGAAAATATGGCTGTGAGGTGCGTAAAGCTGATGATGAGGCAATACTCATGGACTACCCTGTGAGCAGTGCTTCCTACCACACCAGTAGGAGCTGGTCTCTGGAGAGGCCCTGGGGCTCACTAACAATTCAGTGGGTGAAGAGACACCTTATGTGGAGATACCAGCTTTCCTATTAATCCAATAGGTAGAGAGCTCAAACCCTCTACTTCAACATTAAAAAAGCTGTGACCTTATTGGTTTCCAGGCTGGTAAAGAGAGTCAACCGACCCCTCCAGACATCCTCTCTGTGACAAGTAGCAATCACCACAGTCAGGACGGAGTCATCTCCACCTCCTTGCTCTCCCTGTCCCCAACATCAAATCCATCACCCACGGGTGCCACTCTGGGTAACTCATCTCAACAGAAGGACTGACTGAATCTTAAAGCACTGAGGGACGATTCCTCCACTATATTTAGTATTGCTCGATTTTATTATAGTATCATATCAGTCCAGTTTTGTACTATTTTAAAGAGGCTGTTGAAAATCTTAAGGAGATAATGAAAAAGTCAATAAAAAGGTTAAGGAAACAAGGAAAGAGTAAAGAAAATGGGTTGTTTCACTGAGAAATAAATGGCTATTGAATAACTGTCTTCAAGTATATGATAGGTTATTATGGGTAGGACATATCAACAAGGAAAAAATGGATTCAAACTGTGTCTTCCAGGCAGGAGGCTGGGCAACATATGGTCTTCAAGAGCTGACCCTTCCAGTTCATCAATACTAGAAACCGTGCAGAAGCATCAGAGAAAATGTGCACAAGAGGAGACGGTAAGAATGCTTTTTCTCATTAGGATGATGGAAAAGTCCTGGAAACAGATAATGGTGATGGCTGCACAACCCTGTGAATATACTTTAAAAAAAAAAAAGAATGCTTTAAAATTCCTTACAATTTTCAGGAATGACACATTAAAATAAACAGAAAAAGTATCAGTAAGAAATAAGATGACCAGGATTTGTAAGAAATGGTTCAAATATCTCAAACACCAGAAGGTGGTATGGAGCCATGTTGTAGAAAACACTGACTTACAGCATGTCACACGACAGCATGAGAGGAGGGGGGAGAGGAGACAGGGCCCTTGATGCCTGTGCTGCAGCCCTCACCACAAATCTCAACCAATGAGTCTCAAAGCAGAGGAATCTGAAGACTCTGTGCTATGACAGGAACTGAAGTCGGCATGCTGATTCCAAAGCCATACTGACACGCACATGCCACCAAGGACCCACTGGGCCGCCCTCATCGAACAGCTATGTTGACGAGGGACGTGGCAAGACTGGGATTCTAACCCAGGACAAATGGTGTGAAAAGCGTTAGTTTGTAGAACAGAGCAATGGTTTCTAAGTGAGTCTTTTTTTCCAATGCAACCTTAAGTGGAACCCCAATAAATGAAGAGGAGTACAGTTTTTTTTAAAAAGATGTTATTTATTTATTTTTAGAGAGAGGGGAAGGGAAGGAGAAAGAGAGGGAGAGAAACAGCAATGTCTGGTTGCCTCTTGCTCACTCCATACTGGGGACCTGGCCCACAACCCAGGCATGTGCCCTGACTGGGAATTGAACCAGCAACTCTTTGGTTCTCAGTCCAGCGCTCAATCCACTGAGCCACACCAGCCAAGGCAGGGGCATAATTCTGTTCAAGAGAGTTTGCTAGAACACACATTCCTGATCAGTGCCTGCACCACGTTGAAGAATTCTAAGAGTACTACGCAGCATAGTCTAAATGTCACTGAGAAGGAGAGGGGCCAAAACGTGGCTATGGAGTCATTAGTTGGTTGGATCAAATACTATGATGAGGAGCATCTAAACTGGAAATTCATTGCCATGTGTTTGAGGACACTGTTAAACTGAAAGTTACAGGTAGAGAATAATTAAGCAGCCCAATATATACATGGCATTGTCATTTAAAGGACAACCATGTTCCTTTCAAATTTAGGTAACACCGGTTCATTCATTCAGTCAAGTAACGATTTATTGTGCTACTACTAAATTTGAGATACCAGGTGACAAAAAAAAATATATATATATAAATAAGAAACAGTCTCTCCCCTTCAGGGCTTTGCAGTCTAACATGGGAGACAAATGAAGCACAAACAATTCTAAGAATTCAATGCCTCTCTTTGAACGCACGGGCGGGCTTACCCAGCGTGGGCCACCTGCTGCCAGGGCAAGAGGCTGGACCTCTTTACTCAAGCTGAGAACGTGGAGCCAGGACAGGTACTAAGACAGAATGCCAGGGATCTTAGCTGGAAAATAGGCCTGCAAAGTGAAAAGGGCTAAAAAAGCTTAAGGCGGGTATTAAGGGCCAAAGGAGCAGGGAAATGAATCAATGACAGGCAGTTGAAATGGGCTGTCAAGCTGCTTCTCAAATGTGCTCCTCAAAGAATATCTACAGACAAAGAATTAATACACACCCAAGAGAAGTTTGGGGGCAACAGCCTAAGAGGGGAATAAGGAACAACTTTCTTTGATATCTTTGTTTTATCTTAAAAAACAAATGCAAATATTATACTCTGCTCTCCACTCACGGAGCTGTGTGGGTTCCTGTAGCCCATGGAAGAGCACAGGGCACCACAGTCACACACCTGCCAGTTAAAGATGCACTGGCCTGAGGAGGGGTGGGCTGGCCATCGCAGAGAGCAAAGGGCTGCTGCTGCTTTTAAGCTAGGCTTTTAAACATCCCCAGCTACACTTTCAAGGGATACATTTGTAGTGCCCATGGCAGAACAGGCAAAACCAAGGGGTTTATGATAGATGCCTTGGACACTGAATAAATTATAAGTGTTCTTGAAATGAAGGAGAAAAAGAGAGCATTTAAAGGAGGATGACAGCTGGCTTCAGGAAGATGCTGAGATGTGAGCTGGTCAATCAAAGATGGTCAGCATTTCCATGGGCGCTTTTGGAAAAAGAGATAATAGCACTGAGCCAAGCTTGAGGGCAGAGGAAAACAAAGAGGGTGATGGTGAATCAGCTTAGTTGAAGTTAAGGCATTGAACAGGCAAAGTCAAAGAGAGAAGGACCTTGATGTTTTTACTTTATCCTGAAAATGACAGGAAATCAATGAAGGTTTTTCATAAAAGAATGGTATGACAAAGCTAGAATTACCCAACCAATTCAGTTTACCTACTTATCTCCCCTCCAAGTGTTCTTATATCATGGACAACTAACTTTCATTTTATAATAAATATAACACAGCTGCCCTACCAAATGTTCCCTTTTTAAATCCTCACCTGAGCACATGTTTTTATTGATTCTAGAGAGAGAGAAAGGGTAGTGGGGGAGAGTCGACCTGAGAGAGAAATATCAATCAGTTGCCTCCCACGTGGGCCCAGAACACACAACCTCATATGTGGCCTGACTGGGAAGAGAACCCACAACCTTTTTAGGTGTGTGGGATGTTGTTCCCACCAACTAACCTACCAGGTCAGGGCCCAATGTTCCTTTGATGTGTAAATCCAGTCATAATTAAATGACTGGGTCAGAAGCCACCACTTCAAGTAATGTTCAGGAGTAATCGAGCCAAAGACTTAAAATCCCAAATACAGGGGAGAAGTCTTATAAATCAATGAAAAAGACAACAAATAGTAATAACAGAAACATAGGCAAAGAACATAAACATGTTATTTACAAGAGAAGTACACTGTTTAAATCTCTTAACCTCTCTAATTATGAATGTAATAAAAATTAAATATAATATGAAATTCTTTGTCAACTAATTTGGCAAAGACCATAGATTCATAAAGCCCATCTTTGGTGAAGAGGTACAGTCACTCTCATACGCTTATGGTGGGGAACCTTTATGGACAGAAATTTGGCCATTCCACTTATAGGAATTTATCCTACGGAAATATCCAAACAAGTGCCCATGACAATGTACACAAATAGTCACTGCTTCATTTTACCAGGGAAACACTGGGATAATTCAAACACTGTTCATTACAGCATTAGATAAATTATTTGAGGCATATTAATATGATTGTTGTGGTATACCTTTACATATCTACAAAGAATGAAACAGACCCCTTTATCATCGCTTGCAAATAAGTATGTGCAAGATAAACTGTAAACTCCATGATGGTTCAGATCCTGATATTTCACTCACAAGGGGATAGCAAGGGCCTAGCTGCCTCGCTCAAAGCAGACACTCAACCTGTGTCTAATAAATGGAGAAGCACTTAAGTGAGAAAAGTTGCAAAATATGATACATGATTCCATCTTCCTTTTTTGTAACACACACCCATACTTTTTACACACATTCTGTTTTTAATAGTAGTAGTAACTGGAGAGTGTGATTGGGACAGCATCTTCTACTTTTCACCTTGTTTTCATTCTGTTTTCACCTGTGTTATACATTCTAACTTTAAAAATGGTTTTAAAAATGAATGTGTATTAATTTTTGGTAAGCAAACAATAATCTAGAAGAATGGTGTATACTTCTTCCTCTTTGGTATTCTGAAGCTGGGTCTAAGGCAACTAGGGGTGGAAGCTTTGGACATAAAAACATCGTCTATTACGTTACCCAGGGAAGACCCAGGTCAGGCAGGAATGACAAGGTGGCCAGAGACAGCAGCAAAACAAAGTCAGGAAAGGAGGGTGCTGGCTGCAGTATATTTTGTGACCCGTGGTGTACCTGCCTAAAGTTACTTCCTCTTGAAGCTCATTACAAGCCATATATTTGAAAAAGAAATTTGGAAGTACACGGGGGAAAAGTGTTAAAGACACCATTTAGGAATGCTTACTATGTACAACACCAGGCCCTCTGGCAAACACTCTGCCTACACTGAATCCTGGTAATAAGCTAAGAGGTTCAATTATTGATGAACACATTTGACTCAGGAGAAAAGGACTTTGAGATTACAGGTTTACACTGGATGCATCAAGTTCCGGGGTGTAAGTGCTTTATTACTCTACTAAACTGCTCGAGGAACTAGCTGAATGACAGGAAGGACTCCGTTCACCAAGCAGGGGAGCTGTGTGGTATATCCAGGCTCCATCGTGAGGTGCTGAGCAGTGTGAACCAGTCCGCACCTTAAGCTCCTAGCTGTGTTAACACACACAGTGGAAGCAATGTAGTAGCTGAACTATCTCTTTGGATTCCAACTTAGTTGTCCTTTTTCCAACTATGAAGAATAAGGCTCAGATGGTTTCTTTAAAATTGGAACCATGGCTCATGAGAGTCCTGTTAGTTCTACTAAAGCCAAATATTAAAGTTGGAAAAAGTGGAATAACAATTTGTGCTCCTGATTATGTGAAACATACAGCAAAGTCTTCAAAGGTTGACAATACACATAGAAAAAATATAACAAACTGCAGATTGCAAGAGCTGCTTCCATATTCTTGTACCAGTATAACCAAAATCTTGTCTTCATCTAATGAGAGATAAAATAAATGTTCATAATCTACTGTTTAGAAAGACATGATCCTTTTTAACATAACTTGAAATGCTGACCCTCTGCTCTCCTGAACAGAAAACTTCTGAAAGAATACTAACACAGGACAAATCCCCAGTCCTTACTACCTTGGATCTGTTAAGTAGGAACATGGTTAAATGCTGGCTGTATTACATTTCTTCAATTGTTTAAATTTTTTAAATATCTCAAATACAAGTCCTATTGTATAGTTTCATCTTCAATGTAAAGAATATTAATGATAAATCACATTCCCAGCACCTTTTTTCTTCAAAGGATCTCAAGGAATTCTGATAATTTGGGCCCAAAGGCACTTGCAGAGTATGTCTTCCCTGAGGGAAACTGATGGGAAATCTCCAAGGGAAAGGCAACTATAGCTTCCATTAGTGGCCTCCAAACTTTTTGGACCATGGTTCCCATCAAGAAATACATTTTTCCTGCCCTGGCTGGGTGGCTCAAATGCTGGGCCTGGGCCCTGTGCACCAAAAGGTTGAGGTTCGATGCCCAGTCAGGGCACATACCTACGTTTACGGTTCCATCACTGGTCAGGAAGTGTACAGGAGGCAACTGATCAATATTTCTCTCTCTCTCTCTCCCCCTCCCTCCCTCTCTCTCTCTCTAAAATCAATAAGCATATCCTCAGGCAAGGATTTAAAAAATATTTTTAAAAAGAAATCCATTTTTCCTGATGACCTAAACACACACATATGTTTGCCATGCACATAACTGAAACAAGTCTCATGAATTTATCCTTCCTGCATGTAAAGCACTCTGATATTTTAGCCTGTTCTATTTCACCATTATTACTATTACTACTACTACTACTACTACTACTACTACTACTACTACTGTTGTGGTCAGTGTTGGTGACAATCTGCTTAACTGATTTCATGACCCACTTTTAGGTCACAACCACCGGTGTAAAAAGCACTTCCTTAAGTGTCAAAGTTTTCAGGACTCGGCCTTCCACACTCTTTCTGGCTCCACCAATATTCCTTCCCAGCTCCAGTGACTATCTCTCTGTGTGGGGGCTCCAGTCCTGACTCCCTTTTGGGGCTCCAGACCCATACATCCAATTGCCTACTGGACTGCTCACTTTCACATTTCAAGAGCAACCTTAAAATCATGTCCAAAATGTATTTTATGACAACTCTTCACAGGCCTTAATAAATAGCACCTGCTCTGTCGTCCAAGCCAGAAACAGGGGACTTTTCTCTCTTCCCCTCCTTCTCACAATTAACCACCCAGTCCTGCTTATTACAACTTCTAAATTACTCTGAATCCTTCTGCCTCTCTCCACCCCCATTTCTATTATCACTTGATGGGGCTACCACCAAAGGCCTTCAGTGTTGCTCCCCTCCAATCTACATGGCCCCCTGAAGCCAGAGTGATCTTTCAACCATGCAAATCTCATTACAGGACTTACCTTAGCAGGATGCCAACACCCTCAGGGTGTAGCCCAGCGCCCTACCCGGCTTACCTGTGGCCCTCACATCTGGCCTCCCTCGCCTCTTTCTGCAGTCTTTGTTCTTGCCACATCCCACCTTATTCCAAATCAGTGGCTCTCAGGTCTGGACGCACATTTGGATCACCGGGACAACTTTAAAAACACCAGTGCCCAGGCCTCACTTCAGGACAATTAAATCCGAATCTATATAATGGACAACCAGGGGTCCTCTGTTTTAGATGTAATGAAGGTCTCAGAAGTGCTCTCACCACCTGGATTCACACATCCTCAGCTCCAACCCCATATTTATTCCTCAACACTCAGCTTACATGTCATCTTCTCAAGGGTCATATTCATTAACCCTGAGGCCTGCGGAGGTCCCCCATTCCATGTTCCCACAGAACCCTTTATTTCCTTTTTCACAACCTCGTAGGCTTTAAACTCTCCTAGCCCGCCAGTAATGGCTACTCAATGAATACCTACAAATGAAAATAAGAATAAGTAAATTCTGCTATCAAATATAACAGAAAGCCACAGTTGAGGAAAGCTGAAAAAAAAAAAGAACTATGTGCAAAAAAACGGTTGTGCAGGACGTAAACCAACACCTATGACATCTCTGAAAGAAATTCTCCTCTTTTCTGTGGAGTGTGCAGTGCAGTGGTGGCCAGCAAAGGCCACTTGGTGCCTATGATCAATCACGTCTGCTTATGAAATGAAAGTGTTCCCAAAGGTACATATCTCATTGCCATCGTCTTCCTAGCTCATCAAAGATAGCAGGAAGTTGTTTCTCCCATCTGACAAATGAGAAGACTAAGTAAGCTGCTTTCCCAAAATGACCAAAGTAAACCAGAAGAAGACACACCAGATCTGGGCCACACATCTGCTGTTGTTCCAGGCACCTGTCTCCCTCTTCCAGAGTAAACACTGGAACAGCAGACTTGTCAAGAATGCTGAAGCTAACAATCCTGTAGCAACCACCTCTGAACTGTATTTCACGCAGTACTTATTAAGGTGCCCATTAAAGTCTTGCTAGTAATTGAAAAAATTATATATGTGCAATGAGAATGAGTTAATGGTAACAGAAGAACTTTAACTTTTGCATCTCCTGATTTTTTTACTTTTATGTTGTACCTTGACCTTGCATTTTTTGTGGGGTTCTTTACATTTTATATGTAGGTATAAAGTCATATTTGAGATATAATTCCATTAACCATACAAGCAACTTCATAAGCTATTATGTTGCATCAACTTTTTCTGTAGAAATAAATTGTTAAGGATATTATTCCTGGAACAGAATAAATTCTTGGAATTACTGAGTAACTTATGTGTGTACCACTGTTCCAAGAACACATTACTTATTTTATCATGACAAACTAAAGTTATTAATCTTCTGCCTTCCATTTCAACAATGAGAAATGCTGGGAGATGCACAAGCACCTGCATTACATTTCGGTTCAACTTTATATCATCCATAAACATCTCTGTTTGGACACCTCGTCCAAACAAATGCTCACAGAATACCCTATGTAGCATTCAATTTTATGAAACTATAAAAGTTCCTTGCTGTTAATTACAGAGACAAATGTCTCATCACACATTTGGTTACCAGATAGCATAATTAGTTTTCTCCATTAACCTTTCAGATATAAAATTTGATTTCCAAGTAAAAAAACATTGTAAAACCCTTGGAATTCAAATAGCACAGTATATTTGTACATATTTGGAAAAAATAGGCAATACTAAGAAAACAATTTTATGAATTATTATTTATAAGGATACTGATTGTCTGGAATGAAAGAGAATCTATCTAACCTTCTTAATGATTTTATAATATATGACCAAATATGCATGTAATAAGCTGTCCTTTGTATAGAAAGGAGACACAATAATAACCTGACCATGAACGGAATGTGCCCTTTGAGCTCTGTCTCCTGAGTATGGTGATACAGCTTAACTGAGCCATCACAGCCTTTCCTTTGTCCCCCAGTCAGACGGGCATCTGAGAGACGTCCCATGAGGGAAGGGTCTCAGGCACATGGCAATGCAACAGTTGTTTCTACCCAAAGCTAAATGACCCCACAGCCTTGGCTTGCTAAGAACCAGCTCTAGCTCATATATGTGGGGGTATTTTTGATGGTCACAGTGACTAGATGGATGGGTGCTTCCAACATTTCTGTATATTTATGCTGCCAATGTTCAGAGGCTTGAATCCAGACCTGCAATGTGTGGCACAGTCCTGCATAAGACTGTCCCAATTCAGCGGACCATCCCACTCAGGTCAGCTAACTGGTGGCAAATTACATTTTAACATGTTTTAAATGGCACTCACTCATTTATTCAAAACCACTCCTTGTGCATCTACTCTGGGCCAAGTATTATGCACTAGGAACCCGGAAAACTCAAGGTCTTGTCCTGCAGGAATTCAAGCTGAGACCTGAGGGGACATAAAGGATCACACAGACAAGGGTGGCAAAAGTCATTCTAGGCAGAGACCAGCACAGTAGACGCCAAGGCCACAGCACTGTAATATTCCAGAGGGGCCTTCATGAGGTGCAGTGAGTCTGCCAGGTCTCAGTGGAGCTGGCGTCCACACAGGGGCAGAGGGGTGTGTCCTATTTCGGAGTTAGACATACAGGGGTCTGTCATTAACCTAATGAAAAAGAAAAATACATAATGAAAAAGAAACATTCCCTTGTCAGTGCTGACATATTTCACTCCTGATCTGTGAGGTCCAGTCAGCTACTAGGAGGATGTATAAATTTTCACCTTGAAAGCCAGGGCTGGAGCTTAGAGGTAAAAGAGTTGAAAAATGCAGTTTCAAAGCGGCCAATTTCACCACTCTATTTTGAATTTAAAATTGGACTTCTCACTCATTCACTGAGCATCTATTGATGTTTGTTCCATGACCAGCATGGCGCTGGGTGGGGGAGACTGAGATGATCTTTGGGGAATTGCCAACCCAGTGGCAGAGATACAGAAGTGAACTTTGGTAGACACATGCTCAGGATGCTGAGGAAGGGCAGGAAAGGGGGAATCAGTGAAGACCACCTGGAGGAAGTTAGGTCAACTTAGAGTCTTTAGGGATAATAGAGAGCCATACAAAGAAGAGGGGGTGCCAGTGTGGCATTCTAAGCAGAGGTGGCACGAGCAGCCACTGAAGTGAGAAAGTGACTGGCCTAAAAAGACAGGAAGTAGGGCCCATTGCAGGCAAGAAAAATGGTTAGGTGTGGCAAGTGCCTGGGGGGTGGGAAGTGTGGGGAAGAGGCTTGAAGTAGACAGGTGGCAGTGCGTGCAGGGTCATGCTTACAAGTCTGAGTTAACCTGAAAACCACAGACAATGAAGAAGCTCAGGTGGGCCAACTACCCTCAGAGCGTGCACAATGCTCCAAGAAGCTTAAAGGCAGCCCCTGGGTAAATCATTGTAGGTTCCCTGTCTGCTCCCTTCCCCAGCCCATGGCCCAACCCCTGCTACTGCTGTTACATTCCTTCCCAGGTAATCTTCTCTCCAATAATTTGTTAACTTAAAAGAATAACAGACTTGCCATGTAAACTCCTAGATCTATTTTTAACCTTGAGAAGCAAAACACACTGTTCCAAAATCTTTATTTTATCTTATAGATGGCCATGTTATTCTCTTCCAAAAGTAAAAATCTATATTCCCATGGGAACCAGAGAGGCTAAATTGTTAATATATCTCCTTAGATTCTGTCCTTTGTGGGGATTTTTAAAAACGATTTGCTTAGATCAGTGTAGGAAAAGCAAACTATCACACATGTCAATTATAGGGTGGTGGCTGAACCCACTGAGCCTTTATGCAAAACGGAAGGAGGCAGCTTTCCCTCAAGACCCAGGCCTTGAGAAGCAGGCCCAGCTCCAGCTCTATTCACAGGCTGCTCCCTCCCAAACGTGACTTCTGCCACAGTCGGCTGTTGTTTAATGCATCGCTTTGTTTTCTTAAATTAAGGTGGGAAAAGTTGCCTTGTGGACCTGAGAACTAGACAATGCCAAAATCAATTTATAAACAGTTCAATATTACCTTAAGCACTTCAATGTTACAGCAGAATTCCGAACCAGCAGAGCATATGCTATTTTTCAATTTTGTGTTTCAACACGCAGCTAGCTTTCAAAAAGATTTCAAGTTGAATCTCACAAATCAACACCAGATACCCCAAATTTCTATGCTAGTTTAGTATATTTAAAAGGCTTCTTTCAGTTAAATGAGGCATATTTTAGTTTGGCTCACTAAACATCTCTAAAGTCTCAACACAGCAATATATTTTAAAACAAATCTTCAGAGCCCTACAACAGTGACCAATATGTTCATGCACTTAGATAACAAATATTTGAACTTTTTCTTGAGATACCTTCCAATTCAGAAGAAGAGGGAGAAGGGGATAATAACAATAAGAGTATAGCATTTTCTATGTTGAAAAATTGTTTTACCACATAAAATTTTCTATGTGCTATAGGGGAACCTGATGAGGAGGTAGGGCCAACACTGCTATTCTATCATAGAAGACAAAACCCTCAAGAGTTTTGTTTAAGGTGTTATTAACTGTTCACCTGAGACCCCGACCAAGGTTTTCTGACTTTAAACCTATCTTCTTTCTACTATGCTTTATACACTGAAAAGGCTCCTGGGTAATGTTTGAATTGGGCTTTAAAGGCTGACAGGAGAGACAGGATTGTAATAATATATGGAGTGTGGGCACAGGGTAAGACATGTGAGGAGACAGAACACTGGTACGGAGAACCTGGATGGTGGAAGGAACCAAGGTGAGAGCAGGAAAGGAACTTCAGGAAAAAATGACGAGAGGCCAGTCAGACACAGGCAAATGTTTTTAGCAAAGGGGAGGAACGAGGTAAGCTAGAAAGGTACATTAGAAAAAGTCAGCCAACAGCAAAGGAGGCAGAGTGGCCTCACTTCTTCAGAGGCTGCATGGCCAAGTGCAAAGAGCGTGGGAAGCCAAGTCCAAATGCAGGCTCTTATCTACAAGTTACATAACTTCAGGCAAACTGACATTTCCAAAGGCCCTTTTTCTTTTCAATCTAAAATAGACATAACAATACCCTCTTGGAACTGGCGTGAGGGTTAAGTGAGATACAGTATGGGAAGTGCCCAGCATACAGTAGATGTTAAATAAACCTCAGTTCTTTTCTTCCCAAATGGGCCCTGGGGCTGTCCCATTTCAAAGTTTTTGCCTGCCTTTCTCCTACATATGGTTCCCCCCTCACATCTGGAAGTCCCACTCTGCTGGGGCGAGGATGCAGTCAAGTGACTAAGATCAGTCCATGTGGTCAGAATGGGGGGGGAGGGGACTGTACTGAGCTCTGACATAGTGAAGAGTGCAGAACTGGATGTCACTACTACTCACTGTGTGACCTTGGGCAAATCACTTCCATCTCTGAATTCCGCTTCCTGTTTGTGTAACAGATGTAAACACCAACCTTATGATGCAGTTGCGATATTAACTAAGTGATGAAAAAGTATGAGACAGGCTTGTGTGTGTGTGTGTGTGTGTGTGTGTGTGTGTATGAGAGGGGGGGAGAGAAGAGAGAGCGCTTTATTTTTTACTACATTAATATAAAAATTATGAATTAAATGTTTTCTTATCTCCTGCAACCAGGAGTAAATCCATGAAATTCTCAAACAGTAATCGAAAACAATAGGTCCTATTCTTAAAAACAGCCAAAGGGAAAGGGACCAACACCAGTCTGTTTGTGGTCTTGAAGAACATCCAAGAGACTTTCAGGTTGTCTTACAATGAAGAGCACTGAGATTTCATGACATTAGTAACAATTTAAAACAACACTGCATACAAAAATCACTCTTGAAGCTCTAAATGCCTTTTAAATAACTGAAATAAAAACTGTGAGTAGTTGCCTCACAGCACCAAACTTATAAATCAAAACCCATGAAAATTCAGGGCCATCACAACTTCTCATTTACACGGTAACTAGTTGGTAAATGGACAGATGGTGTAAAAATTACGCCTTACATCATTTTTTTAAAGGACAAAAAGTATGATAACTGGGGGATACAGAAAATTCAACGTATTTTACAATAAAATAACTGTTTATACCTGTCTCCCTGAAATTATTTTTGAAGCTATGTTTTGGACCTACAGCATAACCAGATATACGTTGAGCGCTGCAGGAAACCTTGGAAACAATCTAGATGGAGGTTTTTAAATGGTGCTGAGAGTAACCTAAAGATCCGCAGAGACCCACAGAGGTGGGGAGGCAGGGGAATGTGGGACGTGGGGCAAGGTGCTCTGGGTCCCCTCAACCTGCCTCAAGCCACCCCATCCCCTTTCAAGTGTTAGAAATACTGGGGGTTCCACATGGGAATGTACTGAATAAAGCATTTCATGGGGTTAAGGGCCAGGTTCTGCAGACAGACCCTGGTTTTCTCCTGGTCCTGCCAATGAGTAACTTTGTGAACTTCTCAAATTCCTCATCCATGGACTGGGAATGATGATGCCTTTCCTGGGACAATTAATGGAACAACGTACACAGAGTCAGCAGCATAGTGCCTGACACACAGCCAGATCTCCATAAATGACACCTACTATTATTGGCCACATTCCTAACCCCAAGAGCCACTCTTAGTGTTCTGTCCCCTTCACTCCACCACCAAAAAAGGGGAGAACGGACATGAAAAAGGTCAGGGACATGAGGACACAGTGGGGCCATGGTGCTGAGGGCGGAGCTTTAGAAAGAGAAGCAGAGGTGAAACATTCATGTTTCCAAACAATGTGCCTTTGGGAAAAGAGGGCTTTCTTTTCCTCTTTGTTGGACCTTCATTTTATTTGCGGTTGCTTCTCGCTCTTGGAACTCTAGCCACAGATACAGTGAAACATCAGAGCTTGGAAGAAGGCCCAGCTCCCGAGTGCTTTCGGGCCAAACAAGAACAGGGTGGGACCCAGGCCACTGGACTCTAGGGGAAGAGCCCTCCCATCTCACATATGGACCCGTCCACTTCTCAGGAAAAAGAATTACACTGTAGTTCGGGTCTAACTCCCTCACTTGGAAAAGTGGGAAGGAATGTTTTGAGCATGTCATCTCTGAGGAGACTCTGGGAACCCTGGTGGGGGCAGCTGTCATCGGGAAAGAGATTCAACAGTTCAGAGATCGCAACCCTGCTCACTTGGCATGGCTACTACACCTGTGCTTCATTTTCTACAAGTCGTAGAGCTGAACCAAACATTAAAAAGACCCTCAGGGTCTGGCACATAATTGGAGCTCAATAAATATTTGTTAAAAGAATGCATAATTGATGTTGGACACCTGAAAAATAGACATGTTTCAAATTCATATGCTATAATAATAAATCTAAACCAACATGCAATGTATATAGATATTTTATCGTTTGTTTTATTGTTCTGAATAAAAAATTAATTAACTGCCTCATTAAAATACTTTCCAAAAGTGCCTTGTTATCAGGTAAGGTTTCTTTGATGATCCTTGAACTTGCCTGGCTCAACTTGCTAGAGGGAACAGATCTTTGGACAGGAGATTGGAATTCACTCCACGTTCTACTGTTTGTGAGCAAGTCACTTAACTCGGAGCTTGTTTCCTCCTCCAGGCAGTGGGATTGATAACAGCCACCTCAACCACCTCACAGGAATACTGTAAAAATCATGAGATGGCAGATGTGAAGGCACGTTCTGAACTACAAGTGCAGCCCTCACGTAAAGTCTGATTATAATGACCCTCTTATCTGCTGCTGTGGCTCTTACCACCCCTCCCATCTGCAATCTCCTCCAACTGTCCCCTGTCTATTCAAATCTTTCCCTAGTTCAAGGTCCAGCCTCTCCCAAGCTCTACACCAGACCCTAAACTGGGTCCTTCCTTCCAACTCTATTTTTGCCCACTGTCCTAATGGTTCACAATTGTCATTAATTATCACTGACACAGAGAGGCAGTACAGGGAGTGTTTACAGCTCAGGCAGACCTGCAGGGGATACCAGCTGTGGCACTTGCTATTTGAGACCTCTGGCAGGCTACCTAGCATCTCTAAGTCTCATCTACAAGACTGGGATGATAATGGTTCTTACCGATTTGCTCTCAGAGTAAATGAGATCATTCCCAAAAAGTACCCAACTCAAGACAGTGCATACAGTAAGCGCTCAAACAATTGTAACTGTTAGGACTACTGAATCTTGTTCCTTCACTGTGTCCTGAATTTGTCCTATCTCAGCTGGATTTTCATTCTTGAGAGCAGGGACCCTGTTCTATACATTTATTCCATTACTCTCAATCCCCTTCCATGCCAGAAGCCCACCTTCATTCTAGAAAAGTGCTGAGCTCATAGCCTTTCCCCCACAAACATCTGTTGAATTGATTAAAAGGAGTTGAGTAGTTTTTCTCTAAACAGCACTCAAATCTTCACATTAGTTCATCGCAGCCAGCTTGACAAAGTCAATGAGCACAGGGTAAAGTAACCTCTGCTGGCCCTGTTATCACTAAAAATGTGTGACTCCCGGATCACACAGCCAAGCTGTTCCCACTATGGAGCTGCCCTCCCATGTTGGACGCCCTACATAGTCAACAGCCTAAAAATATTGCAGAGAAATAGATTTCCCGCGGGGACTTCTGCCAAATTCTGGAGCACTCTCCTTCCCCAAGACACGAACTTTAATCTTATAGGTGCAGGCAGTATCAAGGGTAACACACGTGTGAACACATAAAATCCCACACAATAACACGAGGGTCATGTTTTAGGGCTACGTTATAGGTAAAACAGTTCTTCTGGTGTTTTGCTAACAAATTTCCTTGGATGTCATAAACCTCACACCATTTTCTACACGGTAATAAGTAATATGATGGATACACATTGGTGACTTAGAAAACAAACATGATTTAAATATCTGTTTTCAGAAAAGTAATTACAAACTAAAAAATGTCCATTTTATAACATTGTCAACAACAAAATTCTCAATTTTATATGCTATCCATAACTATTCCCAATTGCCCTAGAAATTATGTTTGTGTAATTACTTGCTCTTCCACTGGAGATTGCAAAATAAAACGTTTTTCAGGAACCACATCAAATCTTGCCCAGAATGAGCAGAAGATTGAGAAGGAACCTAGGCACACTTCCATACTGTTCAGTCTTTTGTCTCTTAAGGCCTTCCCGCCCAATTTGGAAAGCTTATCCCAAACCTGGTCTTTCACTGATGTTCTCTTATTGCCCTGGACTTGAGCTAGGAAAAATAAAAGCAGCAATTTCTGCCCCCTTCGAGAGTGTACATTTTACTGAATTTTGAGCACTAGTACCTTCCCATTCTTCATCCTCCACTCTCTCATAATCAGAATCAACCTACTGTAAAGCATCCTTCCTACTTTCCAAGTACACAGCAGGAAGGGGGGGGGGGAGACTGCTTCACTGCACAATACTAAACCAAAGACATAAGATGTTCTACTTTTATGATAAATGTAAATTTTCTACTACTAATAGACAAATTCTTCATTTCAAATGGATAAATCGAGTGGTACCTAGATACAGAATTCCAACCAATCGAGTTTAGGGAACTGAAAATATAGAATTCCAACTGATTAAGGAACTGGGAAGAGTACAATTCCAGAATATTCTCCTTCTGGGTCACAGCATTTCACATGACTATTAACCGTTTGGGTTTTAGTTTTCTCAACAATAAACAGGTGTTGAGAGCAGTGCGGGCCTCAGTTATATTCTCTCCCTCAGTGGGAAGATCCATGTGCCTTCCATGACCGCTTGTGTAAGAAATGCCATGTCCCTCCTATTTACTTCTATTAATCTCTTTGACTTCTTCGTCATTTGCCACCCACACTTTCTCTTCCTCAAAGCAAAAAAGAGAGATCCTGGTGACAGACCACTACATGCGTCTGGCTTTCACGTGGTTTTAATTTGTAGCAATACACACCTGGGTCTGAGCAGCAATCTGCTTCCTGAAGCCCTGTCAACTCTCCCCAGGGAGAAGGCAATTCTGGCCCTTGCTTTTAATCACTCTTGCCCAGACTTTCTCCCCTTCTCTGCTTCCTTGTTCTACAGCATCCAGCCTTCCCCCTACTACCAGCAGTGGAGAGGCATTCAGGATGGGCAAAGTCATAGCCAAATGCCACCATTTACTCTCCACTATGATTTTATGGGTCCTCACTCCTAGAGGCAAGATCCTAATTTTCGGCTGATGGTCTTCAGATAACAAACTGCACATACATAAGAAGAGTAGCAACATTTTGGGGCTACCTATACATTCATCTTGCAGCTACACTTGTCAGAAGGTCTCAAAGATGCTGCTTTTACTCTGTGTCCCTGAGCTGAGCTAGGAATAAGGACAGTGAGAGCAAAGCATGGCTAGTCTCTGACCCCAAATGTTGACATGAAATGAACACAAAGCCAGGAAAATGAGGAGCTGTGCTGTGGTAACTGGTACTAACTATCAAGAGGGGGTTAGGCAGACATCACACTTTTATTTTCCTTACGCTTTTTGACTGTAGATTTAATTTAATTTTGTCATGGCAGGATTAGCAACCAGGCCACAAAGGTGAAGGGACATAATAATAAGACAGCGTATTAATCCTCTATTCCCACCCAAGGCAGAGAGGTAAAACCAAACAAATAGCAGCTTCCTGGAAATTGAATTTCTGTTATCCAGATGTCAAAGATGTAATACCCCAATTACACAAACTATTGCCAGTGAAGCGTGCCAGCGAATATGCAATGTAAATGGGGTGAGCACAGAGCGACAAAACTGCACCATCAGCATCTGGCTCTGGGAGTGAGTGATAATTAGCACTGTGTGTAGACACTAATAAACATTTATGTCTGAAATTACAACTTTTACCAATGTTAATAAGGAATATATTGGCAATCTGTAAAATAAAAGGTCTTGAAAAGAATGTCATACACTAAGCAATGGCAGACATTTCCCTCTCTGGCATAACCCTGCCTCTCCCCCCCACCCCCCACCAGCCTAATTGCAAATGGCCACATTGTTTTGCTGAGAAATTAACTGATATAGGAACCTACCTAAAAAAATGGGGTGTGTCTCTTTGGCCTCCCCATTGACATCATTGCTGAATTCTGACAGCTTATATATCTCATGGTGATAATCTGGGATGAGAAAACAAGCAAAAATTAGAATTCTAATGACCTGCACTATATGAATAAGCAATGAAGACTAGAGTCTCATTCTATACAGTATGGATAACCTATACTTTAATTTATAAATATAATTTTCCAGAACTCGATCAATCACAGAATTTGTAGTTACTAATAGCCCCTAAAACTTTGCTTGCTCTGAAGTACACAAACTTGAAATATTACTTTGATTTTAGAAACAGCTTTGCTTGACCACATGGTTTTCACAGGAAATTTGGCCCACAGATGCCAATTACTGGGCTTCTTTTCTTTCAAATGATAAGGATATTTACAAGGAAAAGAAAACCTTGCCCAATCATAGGCCAAGGGAGGATTCCAAATATATCTCCACAACCTGTTTTCATGAGCATATGAATAATATATGCTTTAGAGTTACCTGGCATGCTCAGTTTACCTAGAAAAATCCCCTTCTTTAAGCAGCTTATAGGCAAGAACACTGGAAAAATACTGACTTATTATTTCACATATAGTATAATTAGGGTAAGAAAGAGTCCCATCTTTCACACATGAGTCTTCTGCATTCAGCTACTGTACTTTAATATGCAATAGTTTATTTTCTAAAAAAGCACCTGCAGAGCAGAGAGAAGAATCAGACCCATAATTTAGGGGGGGGGGGAAGAAGAAGAAAAACTTGCCATGTCAGTCAAACTTCAGAATACAATATTTTACAAGCTTCTCGACAGCAGCTACTGT
>VMDR010010003.1:0-31908 GCA_007922815.1 Macrotus californicus | reverse complement strand
GTGTGTGTGTGTGTGTGTGTGTGTGTGTGTGTGTGTGTGTGTGTGTGTGTGTGTGTGTTGCTGGGCCCTTAGCCTTTTAGGGACATTTCCCTAAAATGGAAAAGACGACAAAGTGTAATGTCAGAAGACTAGCAGCCTCTGAAGCCTTCCAAAGCCTTGTCTTTTATTCTTCATGGGCACTTGTCCAGGAAGAAGCCTGAGATTATGTTTCCTTATTTTGTCTTTGACCTACATTTTTCACCCATTATGGCTTCAATGCCACAGTAGCGGCAGGAAGGCATTTGTTGCCGCAATGGGTACAATGGGTATTAATGCCTAAATAAGCCAACTCCTCAAACATTGTTGCATCCTCTGTGCTTTGCTTGACTTGGTTCCAGTGGGCGAGCTTTTCTACTGAACCAGTAACTCACTTTGGGGCCACCTAAGAGCTTTAAGTTGGCACTGCTGCCTACACAGTAAGGGTCTGGAAAAATTGCCAGGTGTAAATAGTACCAACAGATCAATAGATTCCAAACTACATCATCTTGACTTGACATTGTAATTGGTATTCTTCCCAAGGAAAAGGTCTGAAGAGCGGTCGGTTTCCAGCTGGAGAGAAAGGTTTGCCCCTAACTGCTCAGTTACGGCAGTTCTGTACTGACCCCATTCGATAGAACAAGAAGCCTCCCAATTGAGGCGTCTTTCAAAAACACTTTACCCTCTGAGGTGGCTCTCAACCCTGGCTGCACATTGGAGTCACCTGGGGAGCTTTAAAAAATTACCAGGGCCTGAGCCTCTCCTCAACCTAATTAAATTCCAATCTCTAGGGGTGTGGTGTGGGCATCTGTATTTTTTAAAAGCCCCCTTGGGTGATTCTAATGGTTAGCCAGGGTTGAGAACCACTAACTTTTAGGTTGAGAGAACAGCACATTGTGGTGAAAAATGCTCATTCCTTTAATAAGTCTCTAAAGAACTCCTACTCCAGGAGATGGTTTACTGGAGACCAAAAGATGAAGTTGATGGGCACTGTGCTTCGCCATGAGGTGAGGACTTAGTGGGCAAATGCTAATGTGCAGCAGGCTCAACTTTGCTTCTGCAAAGAGCCTGAGGCTGCAAGTTAGGGTCTCAAGTTCCAATTCAGGTTCCATCACTAACTAGGGAAGTGACCTTGGACAAGTCTCTTTACCATTTGGACCTCAGTCTGCTCGTCTGTAAAAGGAAGTGGCTGAAAAGGAAACTGCAGTTTGTGCTGGTGTACTCCAGCCTTACAGTGTATCACTAAAGTCTCAGAAGCCAGTAAGCTTTTCCAGGCAATTACCAAATTCTTTTGGAGGCTGGCTCACTTCACTCATGCATACTACTGACAAATGACCTTCTGATGTTCCACCAAATCCCTTTCCAAAACCCCAAGTATCAGAGTTTAATTTTTAAATAACACTGGGTTCCTTTAATTCCCTTGGTCTCTCACAAATTAGCAGATGAAGAGAATGGTGTAGTGGTAATGTCTATGAGCAGTGGGTAATGACTAACAGAAGTTTATCCAGTTGGATAAATGTCTAGTGGATTGCTGCTGGGGTCAGTGTTAGTTCTGGTCTTAATTAACATCTTCATTAATGGAGTAGGAGAGGGAAAAAACAATAGCTAATGATATTTGCAGATGGTAGTGAATTCAGAGGTGTTGCTACTACCAGTGAGGGCAGCAAGAGCCATGGGGATATCGGAGATGTGAGCAAGAAGTGATTATAACGATGTTTGTCCTGGAAAAGGCAGAATGAAACATTTAGGGATAAAAACGACAGGGGCACTGGGAAATGCTAAAACAACTTCAGCAACAAACACACACAAAAAAACAATCATAACTTTCATTTGTAACTTGGGTATGCATTTGCTGAGGCAGCTAATGGCTTTGCAACTTCTGTTGCATGTACTGAGAGATTGTCTTGAGCAATAATAATCATCACAACAACAACAATAATAACAATATCCAACATCTATTGAGTGCTGACAATATGCCGGACAGGGTTCTAAGTCATTTACATGGAAGCAATTTTTATCCCTAAAGCCATGACGATGGTTTCTCTTAGGCTCCCTAAAGAATCTGGTGGCAGCCTTGCTATGGTTCTTGGATTTCTAGGTGTGAAAGAGGCCTGTGAGCTCAAGGAAAAATGAATATAAAGCGGAGTGGGCAAGTAAAGTGTGTTGTATGCTCTTTCCCCAAGATCATCCATGAGCAGAATCTTTCTTTCTGTCTTTAATTTTTTTCCTGTCCTCAACCTGTTTACTGCCCTCTTCTCTCATGCAGTTGTTGGATTAACGCAGTTGGTGAGGGTAGGCAGAAAAAACCTTGCAAAAGCTAAGAAAGGAAGTAAAGAAGGAAGGAAGGAAAAAGAAAACTAAAACTCATGGCACCTGTACCACAGTCATGCAGTAGCACAAGGTGTTGAGCCAGGTATGTGTCACAGGTTTTCTTGTCTAACCTTTAGTTATTTATCTAATTCTCACGGTGACTCCCACAGGTATTAGCTCTCCTGTTATCACTGAAAGAAGACTCAGAGAGTGTGGGACCCTGGCTGTGAACACACAGCTGATAGGTCGAGCGAAGTGCAAACTCTAGCTGGTTTCCTCCTAAACTCAAGTCCTCAAATCACGTCCATGAATACATGTTTTTTCCTTTCAATTTAGCCCTGGCCAGTTAATGACAACATACAGCCACACATGCAGAACAAGGAGGTAGAAATATTAGGAAGTGGATAAACCCTGAAGAACAGAGGGGTAAAGGGAAAGTAGCCAGGACACACATCCACTGCCCAATTCAGTGTGACTGAATTATTTATAATTAGATTTTGAAATTAGGAAAAATGGAATTCACAAATGAGAAAGGCTTCACAACAATGGCACCCATAATACCATGGATTTGACCTTGAGGGAATTTGGCCGAGAGCATTAGTGTCTGAGACAAAAGTAAACTGAAAGGAAAAACATCTGAGTGCTCTAAAAGCCGAGACTCTTTTTGGCAAACATGAAGCCCAGTGCTAGCTGGATGCCAAAGGTCTTGAAAATTGTGTCAGAGGAACTGCAGGAAGTTGGAAACATGTGGCCTGGCCTGGGCATGTAGGTCTCTGTCCCACAACCTCCCTGTGAAATGAGGCTCCAAATCCCAACTCAGGGTTAGAATTAGTAACTAAAATTTTTAAATGATGGGGTATACATTTCAGAGTCGATACATAAAAGGTATATCTCAAGGAATAAATATAAAGCAAATACAAAGATAAACAAGAACCAGGTCAAGAAACACATTACCTGGACCTCAGCAGACCCCCCCATCACCTCCTTCTCCCAAGAGGTAACTATCATCCTGATTTTTCTTAAGATCATTCCCTTGCTTTATTGGTTTTCTATTTCAGTTTTAGCACGCATACAGGCCTGCTCTTTTAACTTTATAGGTAAAATCATACTTCATGTATTCTTTTACAACGTGCTTCTTTCTTTTAACCATATGTTGTACATAAATAAACAACCATGTAGGTATCCATTCTACCCTTGTGGGGACTTTTGGTTATGTCTAGTTTGGAACATTTAGGAACAATTCCGATGTGAACTTCCTGTACATGTCACCTGTTGCACATGCACGGGAGTTTCCCGAGGGAGGGAATGGAAATCTACTACCCACAGGCCTAACAGAACCCACTGCTTGGGTTTGTACAACTTGTGAGCTAAAGATGGTTTTTACGTAAATGAGGCAGTAAAAGACAAAAGAGGAAAACTATCTCATATAAAAATAATATTAAATTCAAATTTCCATGTCCATAAATAAAGTTTTATTGAAGTACAGTTGGACTTATCATTCACATATTGTCTGTGGATACTTCAGTGTAACCTGAGCAGAGCTGAGTAGGTGCATCAGAGACTATCTGGCTGCAAAGCCTAAAATATGGATTGGCTACAGAATATCTGATTTCAAATGAAAATTCAGGGACTCTTATTTTTTTTAAAAAGCCAAGAGTGTCAGCATGGGGACAGGAGGGCGTTAAAGCAAGCACAGATCCTTTCCAAGCACACAGTGCTGTGCTAATGCACAGGCCCATGACCATGAGCTTGGTACTGCCTCCTATTTTCTGGCCCTTTACAGAAAAGGTTTGCTGACCCTGCTCTAGAGCATATTCCTAGAATGGAAACTACAATGATCCTAGGTAAAATAAGACGCTATATGCAAAACAGCCAGCACAATATCTGGTAATTTGCAAGAATTACTATAACTTAGAACCTCTCTTTCCTTCCAACTTCCACCTGGCCTTTCCCACCCCCAAGAGGTTGGTCTGTAGAGTTTCTTTCCAAAAAGGTCAGGTTCTCAGTTGGCTGTCAGTTACCATAATAGTTGATGACTATTTGACTTAATTCTACCACAACCGTACTTCCTTCTGGCTCATGCAATTTATGAAAGATCTTTGAATTAACGTGACTTTTAAGTCCAAAGGAATGAATGAATGAATTAAAATCCACAGGTGTTATTTCCAGCTTCAAGTTGGAAGAGAGTCTGTCTGATCACATTCAAGGTTTCTTAGAGAAAACTTGTTAAAAAGCAAAGAAAACATCAGATGAGTTTATTAACAGACAATATTAAAAAGAACAAATTTAGAGAAGTAATACTTGATTTCAAGCATTATTGTAATGCTATAGAAACTAAAATAGTGTGCTATTGACATCAGGATAAACAAACTGATCAATGAAATAGAATAGAGAATGCAGAAACAGACCCACAACATATATGGATGACACTATAAAGGCAATTCAGTAGAGAAAAGACAGTCTTTTCTATAAATGGTGCTGCAACAATTAGATATCCACATGAAAAAAAATAAATTCCAACCCATACTTTGTACTACCTACAAAAATTACATCAAATAGATTATAGACCTCAATGTAAACCATAAAATTGTAAAAACGCCAAATGACATAGGGAGAAAAATCTTTGTGATGTTGGATTTGGCAAAATTTCTTAGATATCCAATGAAAAGCATGATCTATAACTATGATGTCATCAGAATTTTAAAATTCTCCTCTATAAAAAACACAGCTAAAAGACTGAAAAGAAAGCCACAGTCTGGGAGAAAACATTGCAAATTAAGTATTTGATAAAGGACTTGTATCTACAATATACAAAAAGCTCTAATAATTCAACAATAGGAAAACAAACACCTCAAATTTTAAAATCAGCAAAAAATATGAATAGACACTTTACTAAAGAAGGTATGAGGATGGCAAATATGCACACAAAAAGATGCTGGATACCATGTGTCAGTAGGCAAACCAATGTTAAAATGATAAGGAAATATACCACATACCTGTAGGTGGCTAAAAATAAAAGACTTGGTTGTATTAAGGTAGTGAGGGTGCGTATGAACTGGAACTTGCATACATTGCTGATGGAATTGTAAACTGGTACGGTCACTTAGGATAACAATTTGACAGTTCCTAAAAAAGTTAGACCTTCCCAAGATACCTACCATATGCCCAGAAATTCCATTCCTAGGTATTTAATGGAGAGAATTGAAAGCTTATGTCTGTACACAAATGCTCATAATAGCTTTATAAAAATAGCCCAAAGCTAGAAGCAATCTAATTGCCCATCCAAGTTCCTATACAATGGAATACTACTCAATAATAAAAAGAAATGAACTTATACATATAAGAACATGAGTAAATGTCAAGATATGCTGAATGTAAGAAGTCAAACAAAAAGGAGTGCATGCTGTGTGATTCCACTTACATAAAATTCTAATGCAAATCAAGCGATAAGGAAAGAAAGTGATCAGGAGTTGCAGGGGAGGGAAAGCAGAAGGGAGGGATGACCAAGGGGCACAGAAAACATTTTGGAGGTGATTGAAATGTTTCCTGTCTTGATTCTGGTGATATTTCATGAATGTACACATTATGTTAAAACTTATCAAATTGCACACTTTAAATATGTTCAGTTTATTGTATGGCAACTATTCCCTAATAAGTGTGTTTTCAAAAAACCTCACAAAAATACTGCAACAATTAAGCGAGTGACATTGCAAGCCACAAAGTGGGAAGAGAAATCTGCATGAAATAGAACTGACAAAGGTCTCATTCACAATGTATAAAGAACTCCTACAAATCAATTAAAAAAAAACAAAAACTGGAGAGTCCAACTAAATAAATGGGCAAAATATTTGAACAGACACTTCACCAAAGATGATACCCAAATGGCCAGTACACAGATGAAGAGTATCTCAACCTCATTTGTCATCTGGAAAATGCAAATGAAAACCATCATTGAGATAGTACTCTACTCCAGCTATTTAAACAAAAAAAAAAGACCAATGACATAAAGTGCTATTGAAGATGTTAATCAACTAAAAGTCTCATACACTGCTGGTGGGAGTATAAATTTGTAAATCTGTTTAGAAATCTTTTGGGCATTATCTACTAAAATTTATTATAGGTGCCCTGGCTAGTGTGGCTCACTGGGTTGGGCAACCTCCCACAAACCATCCCACAAACCAAAAGGTCCCAGGTTTGATTCCTAGTCAGTACGCATGCCTGGCTGTGAGCCAGGTCCCCAGTTGGGGGCATGCAAGAGGTAACCCATCAATGTTTCTCTCCTTCTTTTTTTCCCTCCCTTCTTCTCTCTCTAAAAATAAAAAAATAAAATCTTTTAAAAATTTATTATAGGTTACTTTATAGCCCAGAAATTCTACTAGCTTTATGCCCAAGAGAATGCATACATATGGATCCCAGAAAACATGAAGAAGAATGCTCATATCTCCATTATCTGTATTGCCTCCAAACTGGAAACCACCCTGTGGTTGTCAGGTGTACAACAGGTTTCTGGTATGCATACAATAGAATTCCATCATACTGCACTGTGAGAACCACCCCCCGGCCCCCCCCCCCGCCCCCCCGCCAAAACTTTGTTACTTGCAATAGCAGGAACTCACATGAAACGCTGAATAAAACAGTTCAGACATAAAAGAGTACATATCATGCTTCCCTTTATACAAAGTTCAAAAACAGACACTATGAGTGTATATTATTACAAATCAGGATAGTGGTTATCTTTGAGAAGGATTGTGGGAGTATTAACTGGCAGAGAACAGCATGTGATTTATAGATTGTCAGTAAATTTTCTGTTTTTTAATAATGTACGGTTGTGACATAGATAATTCATCTAGCTATATACTAATGATGTGCCTTTTTTCTACATGCATGATATAAAGTTTTTTCTTTTTATTGCTATATAATAGTCCATTGTATGAATGGACAATAATATTTTTTTTAAAGCCCAGGAAAAGAGATGAGGGAAATCACTTAGGTCTCATCCTCTAGGAATCCGGAGAATTAGGCCAAGGCTGCTGAAGTGCCTCTTTTCTGCTTAGTGACTAAGCCCTTATCAGTCTACACTGTCTTTACTGTCACTCTGTGGTGTTGATAAAGTTGTCCACACTTATGGCTTCCTGGTGGGGCATTTGGGGGCTTAGAATGAGCCTTGCAGAAAGGAGCAGAGATTTCAAGTTTGGGTAAAGCCTCTCTATTGAGGGCGATACATGTAGAGGGAAAAAAAAATACTTGCATAAAATTGGTGGTTAAGACCCAAGTGTCTAGAGCCACACCTCGTAGGTTCAAATCCTGCCTCTGACACATGAGAGCTATTGACCTTAGATAAGTTATTTACTCTCTCTGTACCCTAGTTTTCTCATCTGTAACATGGAAACAATACTGTCCCTATATCATAGGATGGTTAAGAAGATAAATGAGTTAAAATGCTTAATAAGTATAACATGAAAATGAAAATAAGTCAGCTTGAAAGGGAAAATGTCACTCCACTCGCCACATTCAGGCTTACAAAAAAAAGAGCAGAGTGGTTTTAGGTCGGCGGTCAAAGCTCTGAAACTGCCCGCAGATACTGCTCTCATCCCCTGTCCTCGATAGGTATCCTGAAAAACTGTATGCTTCAAAAAGCTTTGCATACTCCCCTTTTCCTTCTTTTGATAAACATCTTCCTGCAAAGTTTTTCGAATTCTCAGATCACCCTTTTGACCTCACAGAGAAGCCTCCCAGGCATATGAATTCAGAGCAACACCACACAAATTCTGTATTTCTGTCAGGTCTCCCCATGTTCTCTGCTCCCCTGCCCCATTCCAGGTCTCTTTCCTCTATGCTAGAATATTGTTTCTTTTGTTTGCACTGTATCTCCTGGACATAGCAGGTGTTCATTAGTTGCCTGAAGAGTTAGAACATCTTATTCAGTAGATGAATGAAACTCTTTGTATCAAAGGGTTCTGGGGGATTCTCAATTCTTATAATTTGGGTAGCATCATTCTATGCCTGTCACTAAACCAGCCCTTTGGAAATGGTTACTGAGGACAGGAGCAGTGTCCCATGTCCTACCTTGTCTTACTGAGCCAGTGCCTGCCACAGGGCTGGTGCTCCTTAAATGTTTAGGAAGAGGCCCTTGCTTAAGATGAGAACATAGAAGTAAATGTGAGATCTAAACTATCTTCCCCAAATTTCAAACTGCACCACAGCCTCTTTGAAACTCATCTTCCTTAGCATCAGAGAACTAGGAATAATCCTCTGGGTTTTTTAACTAGAATTGCAAATGAATGCTTTATGCCAGGCCCAGAGAGGACAGACCACATTGACTCTTGTTTACTATCTCTCACCACATTTGAAGGACAAGGTCAGAGACAAATAATAATCTGACAGATTAAGGATATATTTGTTGAGAAAGGCCCACGTTTCAGACACACTCCTACATAATTAGACATACGATATTTTTTGATCCCCAAACAACATCACTGACACAGGCATTTTGTTCTTATGTTCTTTTTGAAGGCAAGGAAACCTAGGCTCAGAATTATCGATATTACATGTCATGCCAGAATCACATGGCTTTTGGGTGGCTAAGTCAGGAATTGAAACCAAAACCCTGGTGCCTCTGAGTCCAAGTCTAAAGTCTCTATTCCATTACCTGTAGAACATACTGGAGAATGAAAATTGTCTTGTTACATTCTTGACCCAAACTGGTTAACCCAGCTTGATAAGTTCTTTAATCACCACAGGGCATTGCATGAATCATGGGTATATCCAAAACTCCAATCCGCACTCAAAGGAGAAAGATCTATTCCACTGATAATACAAAAAAGAATGTGCCTGAGGTTCTAAAGGAAATTTCAAAAGAAGAGTGATAAAAACGCTTTAAGGAATACTTGAGAAACCTCCCCAGGCAACTCCTATGAAGGGGGCCACATTCATCAAGATAGTTACAGCATGACTAAACCCTTTCTGCATGTACAGGTCTGCTATGGCCATGCGCTTTGGAATTAGAAAGATCTAGATTAGGAGCTCCAGGACCTTCTGTTGATAACCAAATCTCTCTGAGCCTCAGGCTCCTCATCTTTAAAGGAGCTGAGATAATGCATATGACAAACTGAGAACAGAGCAGAGCCATAATTAGACCTCAGTACCTAGCAATTATTATCACTTGTCATGACTCCTATCTTTACCTAAGATTGGGGAAAACTACTGCCCCAGGAGAGGGCTTGCTTAAGTAAGGTACTGGCAAAGGTCACAATAAAGAAGATCCAGCTTGTGGGTAGTCATTAAAAATGTTCTGGAAGAAGCCTGCATATCTGCAATGTAGGGTCTGGCATAGAGGGTCTGGCTTCCTCACATGGAATGACATGTCCATGTTGCTCAACTAACGTGGTGTTTGGGGCAGAATAAGGGTCATTAAAACCTTCTGTGAATGAGCCTAGAGCCTGATTGAATATGGACCACTTCCATGCATGCCAAGAGAGTAATTGTAGACTCAGCACGTGCATAATGTATGACCTTCTCAATTATTTACTGTGCTGACTCTGTGACGTTGTACGTTTGTCTCGGGTCCCTCTCCATTTGGGACGAGAACCCAGAGAGTGGGTGTTCTGTCTGAAGAACAAAGCACTATGAGCAAGTGCAAACTGCACAAGACACTTCATGTCAATGCCAACATGGCCCGCTTTCTGGGCAAATTCTAAGAACTGCCCACATGGGTATAGAGATCAGGCATTCTTAGATGGTATATATTTTTATTCTTTTTTATAAAGTCCATTTGTTGTACAATTGCCAACAATGATTCTTTTTTTTTTTAACTTTTGCAAAACTTTCCAAAATCTTAAATTTATAAAAAGAAAAAAAGTTCTGGGTTGCACCATGTATCCTGATGTAACGTTCAGGAAATACAGTCTCTGTGCTGACATGGGAGTTGTGTATTTTCTAGGGCACTGGTGATCTGCTATGGCATGTGGCACACCTCTATGAGATATGTCTGATGGATCACTGTAGACCATTTAACTTTTTAATTAGGTAATTTCTTTATCAACAAGGGCAGATTTGATGTTATCGCCAATAAATGATCATCTTCCCTCACCGGCACTTGGGAATTTTGTTTTTAGTGAGAGAAAAAGGAAGAGTCTCTGTGAGTAGAGCCAGGATTATGGGGGACTCAGGCGTCTGGCTTACGGACATCAAATGTTGACTTTGACCTGGAGAATAAAGGGTGGTGAATGGCTCACCTGGGACAGTTCAGTCTGTAAAGGAGCTCGTGGTCATGGTAGTTCTGGTGAGGCTGTCACAGTGGCATGCAGAACCCAGCTTCCCACATGCTCTGAAATAATTGTGGCTATAAAGAACACCTGTTTCAAGTCAGGAGGCCTCTTTTATGATTCTGGCACTGCTACTAACTAGCTTAGTAGCCTTAAGCAAGTCACTTTACCTCTCTGAACTTGTTTTTATTTTTCACCTATTAGAAGAACATTTGGGATAGATCAAGGGTTGTAAACTCATGCGTACAGGAGGCAAGCTGGTAACGACAATGAGGAAAGTGGTTACGTGTAACGCAGCAGAAGGTGATGCGGACTACGGAGACCAAGGGCGGCAGCCACTCTGCTCCCACCTATTGGTCCTGCGCCCAACACTTGTCCAAAAAGTGTCTCACCTTCCACTTTTCAAGAGAAGCAGGATATCCTGATTTTTAGTAAAATATCCCAATTTTTAAATGTCGACAGTGAATCCAACATTAAAAACATGAGAGGACAGAACAGATGTTGCCAGTTTTGTTTCTCTTCCAGTTTTAACCTTTGACAGTTTTGTGCCTTTTCACTCATATCAATGATATAAATAGATGATTAAGTGGGAAAGTTGCAAAAGGAAATTCTATCCACCTTAAGATATAACTATGCAAGTAGTATACATGTATAGAAGCAAAACTGGAAAGGCATATATGCAAATGAAACAAAAATTTTAGGTGATGGGACTGTAGGTGGATGTTATTTGTATTTTATTAATTGCTTATTTAAAGTGTCTCCACTTTTGTTTGTATAAAAATTTAAGATAATAGTATGAGAAATAATGAAGGCAACTCAGGATGGTGCCAGATATGAAGAGGACAAGGGAGAGAGAGTGATACTAGGTATGTTCTTGAAACTCACATTTCTGCCCTGACTGCTGTATTTGCTGGTCAGGCATGTTTGCGCACTGGGTTATTACAAGAAGGCAGTAGTGGTGGGCCATGTAAACCCTATGTGCCTGAATTTTCCACCTAGCACTGCTCCTTCCCCACTTGTTTTCCCTGTTGTTTGTAAAACTACTTCTCATGTCATGAAGAATAGTGGTTTCAAAAGTTTCCTGACTTTGTTAGTTTGGCTTCTGAATATATTATACGGCTTGGTTTCGTTTTGAGTGGGTGGCATGTTGTGGGGAGAGCCCCTTACTTATCATCCTACCTATACTTCGGTTTCTGTCAGACCCACATCCGCTACTCGTACAGTGAGCAGGAAACCAGAGGTCGTTATTTAGTGTTTACTTGAAGGCTTTCAAGATACCCCATGGGAAGACTACCCTTGTCTAAAAAATTTAGAAGAGACTAATCTGAGCATAAAAGAATCAAAGGCTTTTGTGGCATAAAAACAGAATCCTCAAATGTGTATTTACCCATGCACAGTGGCACCCATAGGGCCCATGCTAAGTGTGTGATGCATGTTTGTACAAGGTTTGCCTTCTCCCTCTACTCCCTGAGAAGCATGTAGGCTTTCTTAGTTATGGAATAAAGACAAAAAAGGTGGTTATTGATTTTCGTTAGTAGTAGGCACCTCGAAATGACACCATCATGTTCTAGATAGGCCAAGAAGAACCTTTGGTACTAAGGCCAACCACAGGATGTGGATGCAGGGGGCTTGCCATTCACTTGTTGAAAATGGCCCACTGAGCAAAAGGCAGGATGGTCCTTTGCCAGGATTTTTTTTGAAGGATCAGTAGACTGTCTAGCGCTTTCTTACATCCTGTTGCCTCACTGATTCCTGGATTGCCAGATGCTTCTCTTTTTTGAAAATGGTTTAAAAAATACCTTAGTAATTCTGTTGTTTCAGAAACCTTATATATGGCACAAATATCCTGACAATTTTTTTGAGGAAACACTTGCTTTTTCTTTACTCAATTTAATGATCATTATAGCTGAAATTCATTCAACTCTATTGTTTTCTTTTTATGGGCATTTTGATAGTTGAAATTCTAAAGTTATATAAAAATGTGGGTAAGCAAGATGTGAAGATTTAATTGCTCATAGATTTTTAAGCAGTAAGTCTTAAGGCATAAATAGCCTAAGAAAGGTCAATATTTCAAGTTTTCAAATGGAGAATTAATAAGTATGAAGATAAAAAATGATTTTTCAAGGCTGAGAGATGTCTTTGATTTCTTACCATTCACCAGAGACTAAGATTTTTCACACATTGAGTCATAACTAGAGGGTTCCCCCCCTGCACCAGGTAAACCGCCTTAGCCTGCTCTTGAAAATCTCTGGTTCATGTACAGAATGAGTCTGAGTCTATCTCTTTTTAGTCTGTGAAATATAACAAGACCAAAGCCTGGGGTTGGTGAGGCTGTGAGCCATATCACCATCTCAGGTTTTTGATGACACCACAAGCCACTTGAGATTTATTATGTTAGCAGATGTCATCAGATATATGTGTGCACAGGTGCAGCATGCAGTTAGTGAAAGAAGGAACACTGTGTGTGTATATTTATTTTTGTACCCATAGTCTCAATGGTTAGAAAGTGACCTGGTGTGCCTGTCCTGGTTGGTGTGGAGTTTCGATTCCATTGTGAGGGCCGATCCAGTAATCTCTTGAAGTCTTTTCTACAGACATAATTCTGTATGATGAGCAACTATGTCTTGTGGGAAAGGCATCGTGTTTATTTTTACAATCAATGTCTAAAGAAGAGGCATAACGGATTACAGCTAAAGGCTGCTATAACCAATGAGAAACAAAAATAGTTCCCAGAGCTTGTTATTTATACTTGGGTATTCTTCCTACACAACAATAGACTAAGTGTGCATTCTCCCCTCCTCGGTAGAACTTGTACGGGACAGCTCTCATCTACTGATCTCAAACAAAATGCCAAAGTTGGCATTTGATAAATGTCCTAACTTAAGCCTCTCTAAATATTTTTAAATTATTAAGAAATAATCGAAACTAATTCCAAGAGGCAATATGAAAGAGGGCTGTTTACACAGGTTTATACATTATATATTTTTTAAATTCTAAAAAATAATTTTCCAATTGTTTTAAAAGATGGCATGTTTTATTTAGTATTGAATCTTAAATATTCTATCTTTATTATGTACATTTAGTTTGTACAAATGCTGGCATAGTGATGGACTAAATATAATAATCTAATAAATTAGTGTGTACTCTTTAATAATAAAAAATAATAGAAATAAAAACACACTTCTTATATTTTTGAGAAATAGAGAAGATAAAATAAACACCTTTGGGGTGATGATTGAAAATTACTGGTTTAGATGGGGTAGAGAAATTACTTCAATTATGACATAAAGCATTGTAGTAATGCATGCCTTTTAGAAATAATTATATAGTGATTATTCTCAAAGATAAACACACACAGATGTTGCTAGTACATTTTTAAAAGTTCTTAATTTGAAGAAAACATACAGAAACTGTGTTACCAATTAAGTGGCTTTAGGAAGAACCAGAAAAATCTAAAGGGTCAGTGTACTCAAAACTCTGCTACTATGTTCGAAGTAGTAAATTGTGCCTGCAACTGAAGGTAGGAAAAAAATGAACTTTTATACTGTGATCACTTTAGTTAGATGTGTCGGGGACCAAAAATGTCTCAGTAATGTTGGGCAGTCCTTATGTTAAAAACATGAATGATTAGTTATAACTTCTAAAAAGATTATTATACAAAGATATTGGACCTTAATACATTCTAGGAAAGTCTCTTAACCAAGATAATTTTAACTTTAGAAAAAGCATCTATTTTAAAACACTTCCTAATTTCTACATATTTATTTACATGACAAAATATGGAAACCAGAAAATCAAGTGATGTTGTAGATTAGAAGACCATGATCATTAGCCAATTAAAAGATTTAGGAGGTGACCACTAATTAGTGAGACCGATTTCTATAAGACATGATTGAAAATTAGCCTTCTCACTTCATAAACCTTGGTTATTATTTAATTATGATATATGAACATATTTGACAGACAGAAGAGTGATTATATAGGAATAAATATTCTTGTAAGCTTCACGTGTCAAAAGAAACAAATGACACGCAAGTAAGAAAAGATAATCTGTGAAAGCCTGAACATGACTTGCAATGGCACATTCTATTACCAAATAATATGCTTAGGAAGAAATCCTGTGACAAGTGACACTAAATCTAGATTCTTCCAAGTCGTCAGTAGAAGCGCAGAAAATCCTTTCCTTTTCCCTTTCCTATTCTATTCTCCATTGTGTTTACAATATTTCGTAATGTCGTTTCTCCTTTGCATGAAGTAGATGTTGGGAAGGATTGGTAACTCTGCTATGGACTTCAAATAATTACAAGAGAGAGAACTTTCTGAGGCATACTTACAAAAGTTTTGGAATTTGGTAATGTCCATTTAAACACTGTCTCCCCCCATCTAAATAATATTTTTAAAATTTAGCTGTGTTGATTTTTAATATTTTATTTTTGTTTCCTAGTGCTAAATGTGATTACTTAACCACGAAACTACTATTAGGATATCCTATAATGGAAACAGATCTGTCTGTTACCCACCTGAACTGATTGCCTAGGTAGCCTGAATTATAGTTACACTAGCTCAGTGGTTAAAAATACCTAACCTGGAACAAGATAAACGTTAAAACTTAATTTTCCTTTGGCAGTTATAGCTGAGTATGGAGTATACATACATTCATGTCCTTTCCTAAAGTTATACTTATCAATATAAATATGTACTGTGATAGTTGTTTTTTAATTTTTTTTTTGGACAGGAAATTGGAAACTCTTAAACCTTCAGTTTAATAACCCACTTTTAAGTTTGGCATTTTCTCAAGTCCTATTTGATCAATTTAATTTTTAGTTTTGCACTTATTATCATTGAAAATAGGCCCTGGCCGGGTAACTCAGTTGGTTAGAGCCTCCACTGGACACACCAAGCCTGCGGGTTTGATCCCTGTCAGGGCACATATAAGAATCAAATATATAAGTAAGGGGAACAACAGATCCATTTTTCTCTCTACCCCTAAAATCAGTTTTAAAAAATTAAATAAATCAATGTATTATTCACATACCGGAAAACATCTATATAATATGTACATATGTGTTCAGGGGAAGAAAAACCATCTTTTTGTTGTTATGAAGCCAAAAATGTCTTCTTTGTCTTATAATACAGATTTTTTGGAACTAAGAACCTAAACAATGTTGTTTAAATTCTTTTGGACTTTGAGGGTAAACACCAGTGGGATTAAAACATTGACATGCTCACATTTAGTAGAGAGATAAGAACAATTCATTGGGAGTTATTCCAGTCTCAATGGTAATCACATAATTGAACAGGATTTTTAGAGAATATTTGAAGCTATTGTTGTCTGTTGTGCAATTACATAATTAGTCAGGATCTCTGTAATAAAATATTTTCCAAACACAGGTGGGATAGTACCAACTAAATTTAGGGCTCACGTTATATTTTAACTTTTAATATTTAAATTTAAAATCAGAATTATACCACGATGTAGTTTAAGCATTATTTTACCTCCCCACAGATGCTTAAAATAAAAATAATTATTTTAAAACTAAGCAGAAAACTACATATCTTTACCTTAAACAATACTAATCAGACCCGCTTTATTTGTGAGCGTTTGGTCACCTCCAAACCTCACCTACAGTGTTTGCTTCTCAGAACCCAGTGACTGTGTATGTCTCTTTTGTGTTGCTTATCTCTCCCCCTACCCCTAAATTACTGACGTTCCCTTTGACGTAGAAAAATAGAAACCAAAAGTGCTCTTTCTGGTAGTTTTGCTTCAATCAGAACGCTCCGCGGAGAGGACCATTTCGGAACTGTTGTCCCACGGAAACAAACGTGGCCTTGCGAAGTTGACCGAGCAACGTGGCGGGAAGTAGGGAAGGCAAAACAATTCTGTAATCACTGTTGTTCTCTGGCGAAGAGTCGCGAGCGGCCGTTCGCCCCCGCGCCCCGCGACCGCCGCAGCACCGGGGCGCTCGGGCAGGGCCCCCGCGGACGCGCGGCGCTCCCCGCCTCGCCCGCCCCCACCCCGCGGCCCCAGACCCGGTCCGCCACTCGCGAGGGGCGCCCGCCCCGCGCAGGCCGCCACACCCACTCCGGCCGGCTCCCGCCTCCGCCGCCGCGGGTGACCTGATGAATATGCATCGCCGCGCGCCAGCCGCGGGCTCCGCCTTTCGGTTTCCTTCCCGCCGCCAGGCGGAAGCGGAGAGCCGCGCTTCCCGCGCGCCCAGGCCAGCCGGGGCGGGGCGGGGCGGGACGGGCGGCGAGCGGGAGAAAGAGAAAACGCCTGGGCGGCGGCGGCGGCCCGAGCGCAGAAAGGGTGCGCGGGTGGGTGGCGGTTCCGGCGCTGCCCCGCCGCCGACCAGGCCAATCCGCGGGCGCGGAAAGGCGAGTGCGCAAGCCTGCGGGAGCGCCGGGGGCGGCTGCCCCGAGCCCGGGTGCAGAGTCAGCCCCCACCCCAGAGCAGTCTCGCTAACACAACAATAAAACCCAGCAAACGCACGCACGCACGCACACACACACTCTGGACGGCTTTCAAGTCAGCCACGAAAAACAGCCTTCTGCAAGTAAGAGGAAGGAAAACTGGATATCCAGACAGACTGAGGGACTGCCTGCCTGCTCCTAAGACTTGATTTTTTTACCGCCTTTTCTTCTGGGGTCAAGAATTGTGGCATTACAGAAACCATAATTTTCAAAAAATAAAAGACTACTCCCGGAATGCCTTTTTTAAAAAAATAAACACAAAAAGCGACACCAAAACAACCCTTGAGAAAAAATCCACAAAACTGTACCTGAGACACGTGAAGTCAGCGGCCCAGGGCTCTGTTACAGATTCAAGATCTCTTATTTAATGCAATACAGTGCGATGGTATGTGGCTTTGAAATGACGGGTTTTATTTCCTTGTTTTGTCCGTCCCTTGCACCCTCTTTCACCTCAGACACAGATTTTTTTCCTGTTTGTACCCTGTAAACTGACTTTTACCTAAATGTTATTTCTGCTTTACTGGTTGAGCTATAGCACTGGATTTCCAGACCTAATGAAAATATGTAATTTTGGGGGGCTTTGGCAATTTGAGTGTATGTATACTTTTATGGCAGGAATCAATGGATAACGTTGTGAGTCCAAACAGTGAAATGTAGCATTTTCCCCGGCTTTAACTTCCTGCTTTACCCTCCCCCAGTTTTGGAAAAAGTTACTGTACAGATGATACTTCATTTATATCATGTAGCCTATTCTCTCTTTTTGCAGCATTCTTCACTTGAAGGTGAATATGCACAGTTTGTTATATGTTCTCATTTAAAAATACATTTTTAAGTGAGGGTAGTACTATAGAGCTGTTTATTGCAAAGCAGGACTGAAATGTTAGCCCTCCCCCCACCCACCCAACCCCACCACTTAAAAAAAAGATTATGATGGATTTCTTCCCGCTCCTGGTAAAACTTTTTTTTCCCCCTCCTGCCCTGCTGTTTTTGCTGTAGGATTTTTTTCCTTTCTAAGTGTGTGTGTGTGTGTGTGTGTGTGCGTGCGCGCACATGTCTCCCTTTTCCCTTGTCCTCTCTTCGCCAGTATGTCTGGGACACATTTTAATGCACAATATCCCATCCATTAAGTTGTGGTTGAATGCAGAGTGTGTGAGGACTTGGCAGCTTTCAGGTTGAAGGGGGCGGGGAAGCCAGTTTCGACTTTGACACAAGATGCCGAAGTGGCGTGATTGGAATTATTATTAGGGCTGTGAACATGGCCATCTTCTCCTCGGGTTAGAAGAACTGCCATTGAACTTGAGACGGGACAGACTAGATCTCCAAGTTCCCTCCTCCTCCCCCCTAAGTACAGTAGCTGGCAGGGAAAGGGCGCCAAAATACACAAGATTAGCTCTAACTTTCTTTGAATGGATCTTGTAGCACCATTCTTTGTAATTTTAACTTTCCAGCAGGCGGGAAAAAGTTAACTTTTGAACCTATACTTGAACAGACATTTAAATTAGCCCTAATATGGAATAAATCCAGGAAATCATACATGCATGCTTATGTGGTTAGAAAAGAATGCACGTGTAAATAAGCAGGGTGCACGTGTGTATCTGACTGGGGAGTTCAAGATTTAATCAAAATCAGAATTAGTGTGACTTTTGAGTACATTTACTGTATGGGGAGAGCATTGTTAGGGGAAGAAGCTGACCTTTAAGCAGCCTAACTAAAAACTGCTAAGAGTTGTGAAACACAAAACGTTGTGGTTTCCAGTTTTACATTTGAGGTTTGATGTTTTCATTTAATGGTATGAGAGCTGGAGAAAGCTCCAGCGCTGAAAAGTCCCTATTAAATCATATGTGGGCAAAGGTCAAGCACTTCAACTCACTGATACAATATACTGCAGATTCCTGCCTAACTGATGGGGAACACAGGAAAAAGTGCTTGGGCAATAAAAGTATTAGAAGGGTAATTATCCTCCGTGGTTGGAACTGCATTCTTGTGCACTGGGAAAAGGTTTTTACTGGCCCCGATGAATTTTTTAAAAGCTGACTATTGTTGAAAGCTGTGTTTAATAGGAAATTGATTAGCTGAGCGTTTCATACAATAAATGGTGACAGTTTCATTGTTTGATGTCCAAAATAAATTCTTTTTATTTTTTAGCAGACATAGTCATCCGTTTAATTTTAATATGGTCAGACTGAGCAGCAGCATAATTGTGAGTGAATGTGATGTCATGAACATCTCTGTAACTTTGTTTTTGGACCTTGTGACATCACACAATTTGACAATATTATTGCTTTGATATTTATTAACTTACTGGGCTAAAATATTTCAGATACATTCCAGAGATAAATTTCACTGTACACACACTTTGTATAGGCCCATTTTTTTTGTCTTTTCTCTGTAATTGCTAAATTTTAATTTGAAAGTTAAAATGCACAATTCTGTTAGGCATTGTTTTGATTTTCAATAGAATGGCAGCTTTCAAGGGAAGAATTAGAGAAGGGGGTGCAGAAAGTCTGAGTTGATTAGCAATGAACTTTCTACACCTAACATATGTAATGACTACTTGGCCATCTTGGATAAAGCTTTCTAAACATCTCTTTAAAACTAATCTGTTTTCATGTCACATACGCATATGTAGTGAGCAGCAAAAGTCAATTTACACATAGAAATAAAATGACAGTATAGTTTTACTTTAAAATTCAGCTATTTTGGAAAAGGACAGTAACTACAACTCAGTATCAGCAGAGAAGAGACTGTGAGAGTGTATGTAACTTTTGAAGTATTGTGAGCGAAGCAAGGCAATTATTACCATAATTTTCAAAGCTTAAAATAAATCATGCAAAAGTTAGCAACTAACTGCTGACTTTGTAATCTGGGGAACAAATGTCTTCAGAAGTTGGGAATCTCTGTTGATGAAATGGCCTCATCTCTGTGGAGAAGTGGAAAGGGCTAACCTTAATGGAGAATCTGGCCCAGTCGGTGTTTTGATTCAGTCATAGCTTGTAAGTGTGCCTGAAATGTAGGCACACAAAGTGGGACACTTTTTTTTTTTTTTTAACAGTCGAGTACAGGCATTTCAGCAACGACATTATTAACAACGTCATTTTTCTCATTTAGTTTTATCCTCAGGGGACACCAAACAGCTCCCAGGGGAGGGAAAAGAAGTCCATGGTTACTTATTCATTTCAGTGAAAGGCAAAGCTCTGGCAATTGGGGTGGGGGTGGGGTGGGGAGGCTAACAGGTTGTGAATTTTCTAGTATGGAAAAATTGCTACCCTAATTTTACAGTAGTAGTTTTAAGGGCTGAGAGAGCTGGGCATGATTTTGCAATTCCCATCAAGTGCAGGCAATTTCAGTACTTGTTGGTTGTTTATATAAGCGTTTTTGAGAGGCTTTTTGGTGTTCCTGCTTGTGGATATAAAACTGTGTTTTCCGGGCTAGCTACACATTCTTTTTTGTGGTTCATTTGGAAGAAGGAAGGTCCCTGGGCATGGTGTGGTGGATACTTGCAGTTTTGCAGGCCTATTTCCTGGGGTCAGGAGGTCATCTGTGTCTTTTGTATTTAGTTTTAAAATATTGATATTGGCAATGAAGCCAGGGTGTGTGGAGTTATTGAGCCTCCCCTCAAATCACATGCAAGAGAAAAAAAAAGTCATCTGATGTATTGAAAATGACAGCTTTGTTAAGCTCCAAGAAACTTTCCCCTAAACTGCCTAGGACTTTCAACCTGTCACTGAGTTTCTTTAGAAGGGAGAAGGTTAAAAGAAGATCAATATTAGGAGATACGTGAGGTGTCAAGCTCCTCCCTGGAGGTCACTAAAAGGCTCCAATGGGGTAAACATTGATTAAGTTTTTGCAATTATACAACTGAGTTTCTAAAAATCCAGTCATCTGAAGCACTGGCATTACTTCTTGAAATCAATAAACTATCTGTCAGAAATGAAACTTTTTTTTTCCTACAAGGAGACAGGTAATAGATGATCTAGGGAAGAAATCTTTAGGAATTCTGAAATATCAGATTTTTCTGCTGCTGCAGGAAACGTTCACTTCTTTCCAGCTCCTCAAGCCAGCTTTTGGGGTGAATGAAATTGGCCTGTCATACCAGCCGTTCTAAGCCTATCAGTGTGGGAAAGAGACAGGAAAGAATCTAGGAGAGGTAGGTACCGATGTCCAAGAAGTGTCTGCTCCATTTTTATAATATCACAAGCTTTTCAGTGATACTTTAAAATCACTCTTACTACCACGGCACAGACATACTGGGGAAAAAAGGAAAGTGGCTAAAATGTACATACTCTCTCACTTCCTTTTTTCTTCTCTTCTGGGGACTGCAAAGATTGGTATTCCTCCAACCAAAGATAGTGGAGGACTGCAGTGTGCTGAGAGAAGCCAGATGTCCCACACATGCAAATCCACCAGTCAGTCTTTACAAAGGCTCTCTGAGAGTTCATCCTGGGAAGGCCTGCAGTGACCTTGGCATTGGCTGGACAAGAAGCAGTGTTGTGGGGGGTGTCAGCCATCCTGCCTGTGGCTCCCAGGCCTGAGAGGGCAGTCAAAGCCACATAAACTGAGCACCCACCTCATAACCCTTTCTGTGGTGATGTGTCTTGCTCATTCTTCTTCCCCATTGGCTTTCCCCACATCAAAATCACTCCTTTCTCATTTTCCTTTTTCTTGGAAACAAATCAAAACCCCAAACTACCAAGCATCCGCTGTACCCATGAAACTGTATCCAACCATAAGTGCCCTACAAACATAGAGCACCTGAAAGAGATCTGAACCCCTAAGTGATAGGCCTGGGCAGCCCCAGCCTCTGCTCGCTTCCCTGGGGTCTTACCTGGGTCTGTCGCTGCTCCTTCAACCCCTCCTGCTGCTGCAGCTTTTGTGAGCTCTTCTGTGTAACGGTTGTCAATGATCATTTCTCTTTTTTAAGCTTGTGAGAAACTTTGGGTTGCAACCTAGTTTTGGTGGCAAAAGGAAATGGTTTCTGTGGGGAAGGGAAACTAATCAGGGAGGAGGGGCAGCAATTCTGCGGACACTTGCCCAGGGCTCTGCACTGGGCCTCTTTTGCCAGGGGACAGCGGCTGGTTCTGGGATCTCTGGCTGAAAGCAGTGCTCTCTGGGTGCCAGGATTTCACTGGGGGTGGTGTGCTGAGGGGGGAGGGAAGAAGGGAGGGAGAGAAAGAGAGATGGGCACTCGGTTTTTTAAAGAGACCCCGAAAAATAATGGTTTCTGTGAGTCTAGGCATTCAAAGAGGTGTGTTCAAGGACATGAGTGCATTTGTGCCAAGGGGAATGTCTTTTATGGTAAATTAACTCCAGTTAAATTGAATATTTGTTCAAAGGGAAACTCTAGTAGTTAAAGCTGGTATTATCAGTAGAGCTTCCCTGCCCCGCCTCCCCGCCCCCCCCCCCCCCCCCGCCAGGTTAGGGTACGACGGTGAGAAAAGGGATGCGGTGTAAAGCAGTAATGTACAATACAAAGTGATGGCTTGTTTTTTTTTTTTTTTTAACATTTAAACTGAGAGTGCCTAAAAATTTCTGAGAGAGAGAAATCAGTATTTATTTGGATTAACCCCGATGGTGACCTCATTTCTTTCATCTGTAAAGACTGTCAACTTTATCCTGGCTTTTCAAAAAGAAGAAATGGCCCACACAAAGGAAATTACCGTCGTTAGAACGTTGACTGTAGGATTTGCCTCTGGGGGAGCAGCAGGCTGCTCCTGGCGGTGTGTGCCCTAAAGGGTTAACTCGGGAGTTCTCGAAATTTCCCTGACCTTACCTGTCTTCCCAGATCCACCGCCCCCCTCTCCACGGCCTCAAATTCCCACCCCCAAGCGCCTTTCTTCTTTGGACGCCAGGTTTACGGGGGCTGCAGCTGGTAGACTTGGCAAGCTCGCCTCATTAAGAGCGCTCTTTGAAAACGGACTGTGTTTGAGCATTTCCCTAATGAGGACAGGACGGGGTTAAAAAGTGACCATTTCATGGTTGACTTGAACCTGCCTACTTTTCTTGATGTGTCGTTGTGAAATGCTTGATGTGGATAACTCCCACTTGGTGAAGGAAAAGTCACTGGTTCCTTCGGGTCCGCTGCGGGGAGTTGAAGGGGGGGACGATGGGCAGAAGCCGGTGAGACCGAGAGGGCAGAAAGTTGAGGAAAAAAATCCCAGATGGAGGGAGACAGGGTAAGAGGAACGGGGGGCCAGGGGAGAACCTCGAAACACCCCCACGGCACAGTTGGAGGCGGGGGAGGTCCGACCTGGGGCTGCGCAGTCGAGTCCGGTTCGCGGTCCCCGCCGCCCCAGGCGGCCCCCAGCGAGGCAGCCGCGAAGTCCCCGGCACTCACTTTTCCTCTCCATTGTCTGGGCGGCCGTGGCTGCCACCTCTTCCCCACCCACCCTCTGCCGAAAACCGGAATTTGGGGGGCGGCGTGTCTGTGTCTGCGCGAGCGCCAGAGTGGGTGTGCGCGGGTAGAAAAAGTGCCAGGCACACCTCCACCCTCCAAAGCCCCGAAATCAAGTTCATCCACTGGGGGTCTGCGGCCGGCGGCCGACACACGGCGGCCGGGCGGGGGCGGGGGCGGGGGCGAGGCCCTCCGCGCGGGAGCAAAGCGGGCGCGGCCGCCTCTGCAGGGCAGCAACCGCACACGCACCCCCCGCGCGCGCGCTCGCCCGCCCCGCAGCTCGGGGCGCGCCGCGGCCCCGCCCAGCCTGCACCCCGGCGCGGAGGGAGCCGCTTTCCGCCGGCGCCCCGGCTCCGGGATTTGGGGGGTGGGGATTGGGAGCGAGCCAGTGGGGCCGCTGGAGGAAGAGAGCGGAGCGGGCCGCGGGAGGGCAGGAAAAGAAGGGGGCGGCGGCGCGGCCCGGTCCTCCCCACTCCGAGCTGGGCCACGTGCACTGGGCACCCCAGGGAGGGCGGCAAGCCTCGGCGAAGCGCGACGCGCCGCTTCTGAGGAGCAGCCCCGGGGCGCGGGCCCCCGCGGGGGAGACCCCGGCGGACCCCGCCTCCGTACGCACTGGCGCGCCCCAACTACTTGAGCCCAAGTTCGCTCAGGCCCCCGCCTCCAAGCCTCCCCTCCTCCCTTCAGCCCGCGGGGTTGGCGAACCGCGCCCGCCCGGGGTGTGAGAGTCGGCGCCCCAGCCCGGGCCCCAGGGCGGCCGGGGTGTGAGGGAATTTTCCATTCGTTCCTTTCGCGGGCCCAGGCCGGCTCAGTGTTTCTCCCGCTCGGATGTCCCCGCGGCTTAAAGAGTCCGCAGCGAGCCCCGAAATCTCTCTCGCGGGGCGGGTGTTCGTGTGTGTGTGTGTGTGTGTGCGCGCGCGCGCCGTGTGGGGAGGGCGCGGGATTTGCGTCAAGGGCCGAAAGATCAGTTTTGAAAAAGAGAAAACAACTTATGGCTCTGTCGCACTGATATGAAACCTCTAACAAATGAGAAGGAGAGAGAAGGAGAGAGAAGAAAGGAGGGAGGGAGAGAAGCGAGCGGAGGAAGGCGGGGGCGGGGGTGGGGAGGCCGGTGCAGAAGGAATGCGCGTCTGCGGGAGGAGGGGTAAAGCGGTGGTTGTGTAATTAAATAATAAAACAGCCCTTAAGTCTGATTTGGAGAGAGCTCGAGCGGGGTCCGGAGGGTGGAACCGGTGAATTTTTCAACTTACAAGTTTTGCAAGGAGAAAAAGCGACAGAGGGAAGGGGGAAAAGAGCCCACAGCAGAGAGGAGCTCGGAGCCGAGCGGGAGAGCGGGATTTATCGTTTGGGATTTTTCAGGAGCCTTTCCTGGCCCCCTGGGCTCCGGGCAGCGGCAGCGGCAGCAGCCTTCTCGCTCGGGCGGGTCAGACGCGGGGAGAGGCGGGCGGGCGTGAAGGAGCCGGAGCGAGCGGCGGCGGCGGCGGCGGCTGCAGCCGGGGACCGCGCGCCGGGAGCCTCTCCCACCCGGGAGACCTGCGCTCACGTCCCCTCCCTCACCCCGGCCTCTCCCTTCTCCTCCACCCACCCCGCCCCCACCCCGGCCCTCTCCCGCGCGCGCCCCGCCACCCGCGCGCACTCGCTCACGCTCCCTCTCGCGCACACACATGGTCGGCTCGCAGCAAAGTTTCGCTGCGATCGCCAGTCGGGGATCCTGCCGCATAGCTCGGGGCTGTAACCTTGAACTTTCCTAGGGCGGTGACACATTCTCTTCGCTCTTCCTCCCGCCCTCTCTCCCGCGCCCCCCTCCCCGCCTTTTTTAAAAAAGCATTTCACCACCAACCACCACCCAATCCAACCCGCATCGAACCTTCGCGCACTGCCTAGCTCCCAACAACATCAACAACTGCAAAACAGAAAACAAATCCCCAAACCCAGGCGAAAAGCAACCAACACCAGCGGCGGCGGCTGCGGCTGCGGCGGCCTCGGCGAGCACCGCCAGCGCGCTCCAACAGCGAGAGGTCTAAAACTGTAGATTGGATTTCACCGCGGGAAATCCAGCACGCCGAGTGAACCTGAATCTTTGGCTATTTAAGGAGGACTGGGCTCGCGGTGAAATTGCGGTAATCCAGCGCAGACCCCGTCCTGATTGATCGCATCGCGGGGCTCGGATGACTGTAAAATGAATAGATGAAATTCTTGCTTCTCGAAGATTTTCTTGGGCATCTCCGGGAAAGTGCGTTTTAAGGCGAAGTCATGATGTATTCTCCCATCTGTCTCACTCAGGTACATGTTTCGGTCGCTCTCTCCAGCTCTCTCTCTAGCCCGAAATGCCTTTTGTTTTGTTTTGTTTTGTTTTGTTTTGTTTGTTTTGTTGCTCTCAGCTGCGGACAATTAAAGGCTTTCGTTAACCTCCGCAACCCTCGTCTCTCGAAAAAGTGGCCGGGAGTTGCGTCGGGATTTACCCGGCGGCGCGGGAGCCGGTGCGCGGCCCCTAGCCCACGGCCACCGCGCGCGCTCAGTCCGCGCTCTGGGCACACAGAGCGGGCGCCCGCGTGCTGCCAGGGCGGCCGGGCCGGACTAGAAGGCCGACGGTGGGCAGGACCCGGGCCGAGGAGAGCTAGCCCCGGCGCGCGGCCCCCCGAGTGCCTGCTGCGTCGCGGTGTCCCTGCCCGGTGTGCCCACCGCCCCTCTCATTCGCTCACGCGCGCCCCGAGGCGGGCTCGGCTTTAGAGGAGCTTTAGGTGGGGGACTGAGCCCTTAGAAACGACCAGTGAACTTGGACGGGGGGACTCAAGCACGAGTCCTTGCGGGCGCCTTTGGACTTCGCTGCAGGCAGTGGCCGGCGACGGAGCCAGTCAGAGGTTGGGGTCCGGGGACTCATTCCTTTGCTTAATTTGGGGGTCTAAAACTCTGGGCTTTCGTGATGCGATCTGCCTTGAGAGGTTCACAGAGAGCACACCCCAAAGGTGGTCTTTACCTTGACACCTAGTAGTTGGTCGTGGCGAAAGTTAAGGACTTTTAGAAGATGTTCATTTTGTGGAGACCTGTTCATTTCACGATATTAGGTGGAGCTCCCAAGGCAGAAAGTAATTCTGGAAAAGTAAAGTCATGAAAAAAAATTAACTTTGAAAATTGTCCCAAGACTTTAGGAACAATGATATGAAAAAAAAAAAATCCTGGCTTTATACTTTTTTAAAGAACAGAATTTATACAACTTTCAACCAGACGGTAAAATGGAAAAGTGGCGAGATGGAGCTCACTTACCTGGGGTAGTTTTTATCGCTGACCAGCTGACTAACCAACTGAAGGACTAACTAAATATCTTAGCCCAGAGTTGTTATTTGGAGTATTTTTAAACCTCTAAAGGTGCGGGACAGTTTACTTTAGCTTTTAGGAGAATGTAGCATCATTGGTAATTGATAACCATTTACTTTGATATTGGAATAACAAATAATTATAGAAGTGTCGCTTCCTCTTGTGTGTTAAATTTTTTTTTAAAGTCCAATATCACGACGATGAATTTTTATAATGGACAAATGATTAAGATTTCAATTGTATGACAATTAGAAGCCATTGTGATTCAAAAGGACTGAGGCATTCATAAATTGTGAATGAAGATGAAAACAGTGATAAGGCTTATTCAGTGATTGGATACAGTCCTGTAGCTTTTTGGCTGACACATTTTTTATTGTTTATATTTTGTTTGGCATCTGAGTATGATTAACTTAGATATGGCTATTTTCAGCAAGTAAACGCACACTTTAATTTAACAAAACTGGAAAAATGAGTTACTGAGCTGTTTGTCCTTTAAAAGCTATGAATAATGACCAATAAAGACGATGACTGGACTGCTTCAGGTATAACAAATTTCCTTTAGTTGTAAAAGTTACCTTTCATATTACCCATCACCAGGAATTTTTTTCTCTTTCTGGTAAACTACATCCATTTGATATTATTTTTGCATTATTGAAGCACTGTTCAAATAAAGCGAACTGAGACAAGCCTTAGGCTTACAAAGTACTGACTCAGTCTCACCTGCACAGGATTACTCTTCCATATTGTTTCCAACACTGGCTTCTGGGAACATTGCTAGTGATTTACGTACACTGCACTTTTGGTTTCCTAGCATGGATTGAAAACTCACTAACTTTATCTTAATTTGTGTGTGTTAAAAATAAAATTGCAGCTTCGTGACGTATGGAGTTAGTAGCCTGTCCTGCATCATCATTCAGCTATCATATTAGTATTCAAGGATACATACTTACCAACGCTAATTCATGATGGCTCTCATCCTCTACCGGTTTAATAATGTAGATCTAATGTGAGATAATGCATAAAAATTGTTTTGGGGATTTAAGGCCTACACTAGAGAAGGAATTTTTACGTTTAGAATTCTCACTTAAGTAATAATTGCTACGTGACTTTATAGGTAATGTAAAGTATTGCAGAAGTATGGGTACATTAACTGTTGCATCAGATCAATAATTTGGTTTTGTATTGGAAGAATCTTATAACTGTAGCAAAACATTTTGTTGGGATCTTTAAATACAAAATAGAGAAACATTCTTAATTGGTTGAAAACTTTACAAAGTATTTTAGTTGTTGATATAAAGTATCTATGTTTTAGAAAGAATTTTAGTTCCAAAGGAGCCACGGTGAAAGTTGATATGTAGCAAAATGTTATGCAAAAAGTATCAGTGAATCAATATAAATCAGTATTTGTAAATCTGTGTGAATCGGATATAAATGGAAAATTAAGAACCATCATATATGATTTAATATTTGCTTTTTCTAAAAATAACATAAATGCTTAATAATATAACTTTCCCTGGTCATGATTGCTTTGATTTTTCCATTGTCCTTCAAGTTCTTTAGTTACATTTTTAAATGGTTTATTGTTAAATAGCAATGCTCCAGGAACATCTAGTATTTATTCATTAACACCTATACTGGTCTAATTTTCTACTCCTTTCATGGAAACCATTGTTTCTGTGAAGAAAAATTAATATTTTTAGTGGAATCAGGACTGTTAGCTTTTATATTTGAAACTTGCAATTTGTTATTTATTTTATCAATTTAAACTAAAGGAAGTTTTAAGAGAGAATTACTGAATCTCGATGTATTTTAATAAAAATTCTGAAAAAGCAATGTGGCATATTAGTGTAGAGCCATCAGATCTTAGATCACGTCATATGTTTTGCTTTAAAACATCGTCCTCATCATTGCTTATAGTGTTATTTTGATAAGCTATTAATTAGGACAGTTGAATACCTTAATCACTTTTTTTTTGGATGAAGACAGTCACTATGCTCAATATATTTATGTCGCCTCAAATTATTAAAAGTATATTGCAACAGCATTAGAAAACAGTCGTGCTTAGGAGATGACATTTGAGGCACATTAATGCAGAAATGGACAGAAATGGACATGACACAGCAGACCTCTACTTGTCATCCTTTTTTTTTTTTTTTTGAGGATATGTTTCCTAATCAGTAAGTGTTTCACTTGAATGGAATCCACATACTAATAAAGCCCTGAAAGATATTAGGGCAACTTTGTGGACTGCGAAAGTTCGCTTACTGCTATTGAACAATATAATAATTTTTAAAAAGTATGTTTTAAAACATTAGCAGCACTGGTGACAAACTGAAGGCAACTTTTGAAAACATTGCTTTGTGTGCCTTTGCTGAGAAATTCCAAATTCAGCCTTCAACTTGCATTTTGGTTGTTTAAAATAATTAATTAAAATTTTGAGATATGTTATACGATAGATGATTTGAAACACAAATTTAATCGAAAGTATGTTTGATGTCTTAAAAGAAAACGAAATGTCACTGAACATAGTACTTAAGGATGTAAGTACTTCAGAGTTCCTGCATTGCTTAATATCTGTTAAAATAGTTTTGCTTCTCTAAAAGCATGGCAAGGGTAAGATGAGTCACACAAAGCTGCCCCCCATGTACTCTTTACATTCTCAAACTTTTAGGTTATGAGTGTACACATGTGCATTTTTCAGTCATATCAATAAATCATAGTAAAAGTCAGATTATGTGTAGGAAGTGAGTTCCAAAAGTGTGTTTAAGTCCACATTTCCTTGAGCAGGGTTTCCTTTTGCATATATTTCTAAGGGGGATAAACAAAGTTTTTGTAGTCACAGTGGAAGCTGAAAGCATGGCATCAGAAAGTGTGTGGAGATGGGGAGGTCTTATCGTGGGCTGTGGTTGCTGTGAGCAGGGCTGCCTTCCCACACAAAGAACAGATTGTGGTTTAACTCTTTCCATGGCCTAGTTTAATGTGCTCGCATAGTAACTGAATTGTTCAAATCTCTGCTGGAAACTACTGATCGGTTTAATGATTTCCTCCATGGTATTTGTTTATGCCTCATGCTGTGATAGAATCATCTGTGTTCTGTATTGTTATAAAGTTTTGATTTATACATGTTCTGCTGTAGGAACGTTTTACGGCAATATGTTAAAACACTTGATAACTGCACTATTGATTGGATCGGACGTGCCTGTCTTCCTTTTCCGAACCACAGACAGCTAACATGCCGAGGTCCTTAGCACTGAAACTTTGAGTCTCATCATAAAAATGGATCCCTAACTACATGGGATTTGAGGGCCACCTTCTTTGTTAAAATGTCATTAGTTGTACTTCCATCATTTTTACCTAATGGAATTCATCAGTCTGCTAGTTAAATAGAATTTATTCCACATAGTTCAGGGTGACCATCACTAGTCTGTAAATTCTAACTTGGGATATGATCAGTTAGAGAAAGTTATTTTGTGGCTGGCTGGAGTGACAGTACAGTCAATGTGACCAGGAAGGTGGCTGTGGTGGCAGTTCCTATTTGCTTGAGATCTTGGCTTATTACATGCATACAGCGTGCATGCACAAGATGTTAAGGGCTTTGGGCCCTTCAGGTAGCTCAGTTGGTTAGAACATCGTCCCAACAGGCCAAGGTTCCAGGTTCGATCTCCGGTCAGGGCACATAGAAGAATCAACCAATGACTGCATAAATAAGTGGAACAACAAATCACAATCTCTCTCTCTCTCTTTAAAAGAATTTTTAAAAAGATGTTAAGGGCTTTTTCTGAGCTTAGGAAATAGGTTTCACATATGGCAAGAGGTAATGAAACACTGACTGCTTTGGGAAGTAACTTGAAATATTTGTAGGTAAAGATTATCTCCTTGTGCTTCCCTTCCTTGAAAAAGGCTTAGGTGAAACAGTCAGGAAAAAGTGCCAGAGCCTAAGGTAAAACCACTTAATTCAGAGGATAGGTACTGTAGGATCTGCACACGTGCCGATTCCCAAGCACATGCATACGTGCACCCACGTCCTGCCTGAGAATTCATGTGCATAGCAAATGAATTGTATCAGTTCCACAAAAGCAGTAAGTGACCAGGGTGCACTCTTGGTGTCACCCTGCCACCGCATGCAGAGACACAAAGAATGTAAAGTTGGTGCCAAGTTGCCATTTTTCATTGTTCGGCTCGGATTGATTTTTAAGGGGTTTAGAATAATTGCCATACTCATATGATCGGTTAGCAAATTGACCGAGTCTGTGGGGCTTCAGACTGTATGGGAAAAGCTGCTGAAAGAACATTCATGCAATTTTTATTTTCAACTTTGGAAACTTTTATTTAAAAATGCAAGAGAGTGTGTGTGTGGCGAGGGAGCAGGAGCGTGTTGAGTCTGAGTGTGTGTGTTTGTGTGTGTGTGTTGGGGGCTAGTGGTGGTGGTGGAGGGAGCAAATGCACTGCTCCAAGTATGGAAACCTGTTCAGGACACCGATACGCCAAGCTGTGTCCTTTGCCCACTTTCCCTCACTGTATACCGGTTTCTCTAGTTACCACTCTTGGAATGGTGCTGTTTTAGTGTTGGAATGTTGGACGTTTGATAAGAAAATGGATCAAGTTTAATGGCGCATGCTCTTTGTGCCACCAGCAGCCTCTTGCTGAGAGCATGCTCCAAAAGCGGGAACTGTGTGGCATTACACTGAGCATCTATATGCTTTGTGTTTCTGTGCCACAGAGAAGAGAAATGAACTGTGGCACTGCTCCTGCCTTCTGAACAGCTCTGCTCCGATTTAAAAAAAGAAAAATCTCACTGTGTTCTTTGTAAAATGGTACTGCATGGTGTTCGTTGGTCAATCCAATATTTAAATATTAAATTAGGTGCCCAGTGCCTTGGTTGCTTACATTTTAAAGAATGTTGGACGCATGGTGGGAATGAGGGGGATAGGGCCAGAATGAAAATACAAACATAAACCTTATTTTCTTTTTAGGAGGGAGAATCAGCCTGTGAATTTTGGTGGAAAAGGGGCAGCTTAGCATACTTGATTTTCTTCTTGTTTTACTATTTTGATCATTTTAAATAAGAAAAGAATGTTATTTTTGTGCATAACTTTTTGTGCTGAATTGAGAATGGATAGTGGACCTTTTTTTTTTTTTTTTTTT
>VMDR010010002.1:0-31924 GCA_007922815.1 Macrotus californicus | reverse complement strand
TTAATTTCAATGTCTCTGGTTGTATTTTGTTTGCTGATTTCTTTTGTTGATTATGTTCCAGTTAAAGGTGAGATCATGTGGTATTTCTCCTCACCACCTGGCTTATTTCACTTAGCATAATGCTCTCTAGTTCCATCCATGCTGTTGCAAAGGGTAGGATCTCCTTCTTTCTCTCTGCTGCGTAGAATTCCATTGTTGATTTGCATGAGAATCTTGTCATTGTTTGTTTGGGTTTTTTTGTTTCTCTCTAACGTTCTCCTCCTCTGACAGAACCTATCTCCGTGACTGTGCCTACCATAAAATACGCTGACAGTTCCCAAACATTCTCTTGTGACTCCAAGTTTGTTAGTAAATACTTTCATTTGGGTATTGTACAAATTAAACATATTCCCAAGCTCAATTTCTTGCCCATAAACTCTTCTCTTTCTCCCAAATTACTTAGAAAGTGATGTGATCATCCAGTCACATAAATCAGTAAATCAAAAACCTGGCAGAAACCTTAATTTGTTCTTTCTATATCTAATAAATGCCCAAGATTTGTCAATTCCTTACCCTGATGTCCTCCATAGGCATCACTTCTTCTCAATTCATCCACCTTTGATGCATTGGCTCATCTCTCGCCAGGTATTCACTACAATACCCTCCTGACTCCGGGCACACTCCATCCTACCCTCCAGTTATTTCCTGGGTAATCTCTCTGAATCTTATAGTCCATCAAGTCACTCACAACTTCTTAAGTCTTTCTAAGTCCTTCATTACCTACAGGATAAATAACTCCTTAGCAAGGCATAAAAAAACACTATGTCTTGGTACTCATTCTCATTCCAAATTTCTGTCTCCAAGTCACCTTCCAGGCCCCTTACACTCCTAGGCTTCTTATGTTACTGTATTTCCGTTCTGTTCTTGGAATGCCCCACCTTCCACTGTCTGCTGTCTTCCTTGGTGGCACCTCTCATTTTTAAAGATTCACTTCCAGCATCAGCTCCTTAGGAGTAAAACCAAAACCAAAAAAATATCTAAATCCTCACTACAGAAACTGCAGTTCTCTGAGAAACAGCATGGTTATCCCTGGGAGATGTGTTAGAAATGCAGGACCTCTGGCTGCACCCAGGCCTACTGGACCAGAATCTGCTTTTTAACAAGATTCTCAGGCAGTCCGATGAGCATAAAGTTTGAGAAGCCCTGCTGTAGGAAGGAGGTGCTATTCTCTCCTCCCTTATCATGTACCTATTATATGCTAGGCACTATGCATTTTCTTATTTAATCATTACGACGCCCCTAGAAATAGATTTTATCATCCACAACTCATAGATAAGAAATGAAAGATGCTCGGGATACTGTTACATAGCTACTAAATGTTAGACCTGGGACTTTAACCTGGTTCTGAGTGTATAGTCCATGTTCTTTGTTTACTCTGAGGCACTCCCTAGTTGTGATCGAATTTAAGTTGTTGTCCTGTATGCCTATCTCTCCTAGAGACAGTGCTCTTCAGAGGAAGAAGTATGCCACTTTCCCCACAATGTTTGGAACATAGTAGGAATGTAATAAATGTTAGTTGAGTATTTAAGTATCATCAGAGGTATGGAACATGTGCTGCATTTGATGGTAGGGGAGGCACAGGAGGCTCTTCATAAGATTTGCTTTACTTAGCTTTTCCCAGGGGCCATTTTTCTTTCTTTTTTAAAAATGTGTATGTATATATGTATGTATGTATGTATGTATGTATGTATTTACTTGAAAGAGGGGAAGGGAGGGAGAAAGAGGGAGAGAAGCATCAATGTGAGAGAAACATCCATCGGTAGACAAACATTGATCAATTGCCTTCACATGTGCCCTGACAGGGGACCAGCCTGCAACCCAGGCATGTGCTCTGACCAAGAATTGGACCAGCAACCTTTAGCTTTGCGGGACGAGGTCCAACCAACTGAGCCACACTGGCCAGGGCTCCCAGGGGACATTTTTCTAACATTTGTTCTTTACAAAATCAAAGAAAGCGAAGTTTAATATTTTTTCTATGAGTGATATGACATGTTTCAGCTTGGAACTATCATGCTGCATGAGCAGGCTGTGTGCATATGGACAGGTATGCTGATGATCAGTCTCCAGGCAACACTCTGCTCTGGTTCACAGCAGTGAAATAAATATCCACTGACTGTGTGCCTCACAGGGGGCTGTAACTGGGCATCCCTTTATAGATCCCCTTCTTTCGAGGAAAGACGTCTATAGGAGAGACCACAAGAGAAACAAGAGGGAACGACAAAAGACTGAGAGGAGCTTGACGCAGGCGTTCTGGGCAGAGGGGCATGAGCAAGAGTCAAGGTCGCGTCTGCCTGATGGTGCCCTCAACCTCAGTGCCAGGACGCAATGGCCTGGAACACATCTTTTTTGGCCATGCATTATTTACCCCAAAGTTTAGTAAAGTTTTTTTAAAAGCCTCTACTTTGTCTCGACGGACACTAAAGGAAAATGTTTTTAGCCTAGGAATAATAGCATAAAATCCAGTTCCGTTTTGTGACTCCAAATAGTTCCCTTCCAAGAACAAAATGAGACACCAGAGCTTCCTCTTCCAGCCGTGTGAGCGCACAGCAAGAAAGCAGCTATCTGCAAGCCAAGAAGAAGGCTCTCACTAAGAACCAAATCTTTCGGAATCTTGAAGTTCCTCGCCTCAAGAACTGTGAGAAACAAATTTCTGTGTTCAAGCCACCCCATCTATGGTACTTTGTTACAGCAGCCCTAGCTGACTAGGGAAAATCCCCTCAGCAGTTTTGAATATTTTGTGCATCAACATCAAGACAATTTGCTACATAGTTTATTGACATTAGTGTGGCTATTTTCTTTTTCACTGTGTTTTGAAATTTGAACATGACAGTGTTCGGAGCAGTAACTAGATCCCCAAGCAGGTCTCTCATAAATGATGCTTTCATTTTCTCTTTCTGCAAGCTTTCTTCTCGATTATAAATTTCAGCACTGAGGTATTTACAGGAGACAGCTGGCCAGCGAAGACATCCAACAATGTGTAACACCTGACTACCCAACCTGTGCCTCATTCTAGCAAAATCCTCAATCAGCTTCAGCGAAGGTTAAATTTCTCAAGCCAGGCTTGGCTGGACTTCCTTCTGGCCAGACTCCGGTTCATTGTTCTCTGTAGCCCCTTGGCATCCAGCACAGGGCTGTTCATCTAGAAGCAGTCGTGAATTCACTTGGAATCTAAGAAAACTCTACGTGGCCGAATGGTTTTGAGTGCAACTGAATGAACGTATAGAAGGTAAGTGAAGTCATTACGATTCATGGCCGGGTCAATACTTCCTCTGGAACGGCAGGGTTCATGTACAAACTGCCGTGGTGCCCACACAGCACGGGCATGGCGGTGGCAGCCATTCCCAGCTGCAGACAGTGGGGTGTGTGCAGAAAGACGAAGCCGGGTCAGGGTACACAAGTGAATGCTAGTCGCCTGAGAGCTGGGGCTGTACCTTCGAAGTGAGCAGGAAAACCCTGGATGGGGGATGGTGAGTACTTTTTGTCCTAGGGTGCCATCTCTAATCCATTTTTGTTGACTGCCTGGAGCACTCTGTTGAGAAGGGTTTAAAAGGAGCCTGTGGGACTGGGTGGAATAGAACCCCACAGTCAACCAACGGTGTGGCTCTGGCATGGTTTTTGTGGAGACGCTGATGTTGATAGTATGGAGCAAAAAAGAAATTCAAAACAGACCTCTGCCCGTGAAGATTTACATTTCGATTGCAAAAATAATATATTCATAATAGAGTTAGTGAATAAAATATTAGAGTGCTACAGTATAGAACAGAGATGATTTTAGAGTGATATTTAAAACCTAAAAGAATATGGCATAATAATTAAGTCAATAGAACAAGACAAGTAAATGAATGTGGGCTGAAAAGGTCTGGAAACACCTGTGTAACAGGAGGGCCTAAACTGAGCCGCCTCAGAGAAAGCAGATGTAGCCCATCTCCTGGGTGGGAGAAGGGAGAGAAACTGTGCTCCCACAGCTGAGGGCGGGGTTTGACCAAAGAGTAAGAAAAACAGTAAAAATAATAGTGCCTCAGCTGAGGAGCTACAGAAGGGAGTGTCAGGAGAGGGTGCTATTAGGAAGGGCATATGGTATGACAAGAGACAGGGAAGGGAACTTAGCTTCTTTTAATAATTGAGAATCAACCCCATTGTCCTGGTGTCTCAGGTTTACCCACGAGCGGCACCTGGCTGTGGTGTCGTGCTGGTGGTGGTGGCAGTCCCTCCATGAAGAGGAAGGGCCCAGACTCTTGGAGAGAACGTGTGGTTGCTCTTTGGCATCTGGGTTATCCCAAGTAGAATATTTCTCGAGGAGGAGCTTGGGCAAAACATCTCTAAGGCTAAAAATTTCTGTGATTAGGGGGTGAAACAAGATTAGGGGGTGGAGCAAGAGAGTGCTCCCTCGGCAGCCTGGAAAGAGCACAAAATCCCTTCAGGAAGGAAATCGATAACTGGACACTCAGAGGGCTTTTACCCTAAAAATATAGAGCTGGTCGTTTTCACAGGTTGGACACAATGGAGATGCCGGTAGGGACACATGCCCTCTGTTTCCACGTGGGAATTCTGAGAGGTAGAGGCTATAAATGCCCCATGGATTACAGAGTATATCACAGAAGGGCACTCACATAAAGGCACTGGTTCAAACCCAATAAAATTCAAATTGCACCTTGTCCTCCACCTTTTATCTGTAGGCAGATAGATTAGTTAGTAGTTAAAATTATGGACTCTGGAGCCAGAATGCCTGGGTCTGTTTCCTGTTTCTACCACTGCTTCTACCTCCCTAACTGCCCAAGGTCTATCTGTAAAATGTAGTACTTCCATCACTGGGTTGCTGTAAGGCTTAAAATGGGAAATGCTCAGAACAGAGCACTTCAGCACAGGGAGCACTAAAGCGTTAGCTATTCCTAGTGTTAGAGAAGGTGAAGGGAGAGGTGAAAAGGCATGTTTATTTGCTTGTACGCTGCATCTTCGAAGCTGACTATTCCTGGACTGGAAATCGTATCACTAAACATTCTAAAAATAGCCTGTAAGTCTGAAAATTCTCTAATTGTATACATCGTGCTATTCAATTCATTTCCAAAGTATGTAAAGAGTTCAAGATAGAAGAGAGAAAACTCTTTCGACATCATTCACCAGTAAAATCAAAACTCCTTAAGAGCAGAAAAAAAAATGGATGAAATGGTACATGCCTCAAAATCTGGAAACGTGAATGTTTATTCCAATTTTTCACTTTCTAATGGATGTTAAAAGCAATAGACTTGCTCTTAGCAAAAACTATAGAAAGTAACTTTTATTTTTAACTTAATGTTTAATGACTGTTTATGCTTCAGGAAAGTAGAAATATTATAGTTCGTTGCCCAGTTCAATCACGTGATGTAAGCCCTGTATAGAAGACAATCATTTGTCTGCAAAAAGGAATCATAAAAGTATGTTATAAATCTATCAGGAGAAAAAAAAACAACTTTATGCCTTACATAAGAAAAAATTCTAGCTGGGTAAAATGTACCTTGCCAAGAACAATTAAAGATGAATTGAAAAGACTGCCATTTAAGATGAATCATTAAGAGGATTTCTAGATGACTAACATATTTTCAAATTGAGTTTTTCACCTCCAAACTGATGGATTTATGTTCTGTAATATTTTAACATAATCTTCAATTAAATTAGTTTTTGCAGAAGATATTTTAAAGAAATTAATTAGTATTTTCTATGCTTGCAATTTAATCATGTAAAACTTGTTTTTGCCAATGTGACTTTTTTTAGTTTTGTTGAGGAAAAAAAACAAGAAAAGGACCCCCAGGTAATTTGGGGGTAAGCTCAAGTGTGATGCAACCTGCCATTCCTGCAAAGCGGGCTGCAAAATGCGGTACCTTTGTGTTGCGTGCATGGCTCGGTGAACTCCGGGACACTGACCAAGACGGCCAGCTATTGTTACAGATGTCCAATCATTTATAACCACCCCCAGGCTTTGCCAAGTTTTGACCACACGAATGGAGTTGCTGTGTCTTTGCTGACACAGCTTGTATGTCGGGCACAACACGTTGGGAACTTGGGCCCCTTTTTCCTTTGTGTAGACACTCTTTCAAAGGTAGCCACAGCCTCACAGCAGGACTGGGACAGCTTGGAGTCTCCTTTTGTTCCCAACAGAGAAATGTTTTGTCAGGAACACTGCAGAGTCAGTGCCTCACTCCTACAGCAGCTGGAGGGCTGGTTGTGTCTCTTCTCTGGTTTGCTTTTTCTTTCCTTTTGTTCTGGTCCCCATCCTCAACCCTGAAGACTTTCTTCAAGGGAATTATGACCCTCTTGGTGTTTTACAAAGTTAGTCTCTCAGGAGATTCTCCAAAATATGCAAGAAGTACATCCTTCTTTTTGGTGTGGTTTTTGTCTTTAGAGTTTAGACTTGCTGGTCTTTTGGGGGGAGAAATTCAAATAATACTTATTTTTATATCTTTGGAAGTACAGGGTGATGTTTTTTAAAGGCAGAGGGGAAAGACTATGAAGGAGCAAGAAGCAATCATTGTACAAAGACAAATTAAAATAAAAAGTCATTAAGTATACCAGAATTAAACAGCAGCAGCACACTTGAGTTCCCAAGTGTGGTTGATATGTGCACCCTCGGTAAGATGATGTCATACAGTCACAAAAGCCATGTAAAATAAAGACCTGATGGAATCTATTTAACCAATCAGGAAGAGTGTATCTTGTCACGTTCCATTGGGCACTGACAATGCCCTGTGTTTGAGACTTTGTAGGACTATTGATTTTAGATGACCAACATAGGATCAAAACAAATAAACACAACAAACAAAAAGCCACAATGTTTTCTTGACCTGTTCTACTTAGTTAAAATAGTCAAATCTTTGCAAATGTGGCTTTAGGTATGTATATAACATATCTTCCCTGGAAACACCATCATAAGAAAGCTCTTCAAAACCCTGCCACAGCTACCTTACAAGGCTTTGTAGGCAGGGCACAGAGTTTGGTCCAAAAGAGTGTGGTGCGAGGACTTTGGTGACTCACAGCTGAGTGGATCCTGGGGTGGATATAAGCATTGATCACCTAAGTCACTGCACTCACTCGGTCTACAGGATGACTCGGGCTGCTCTACCGAGGCAAACCCGAGGCAGTGCTCCAGGGCAGTCGTCTGAGGTGCTGCGTTCATTTCAGAGGCCCTTCTTACTCCACGCTCCGTCCGTCTCATCTGACCATCAAATTAACCCTGCACGCAATTAGGCTGTGATTAAGGTCTCAGTGGATGATGACTTAGAAGGTCCCAGTACATTTTGTTTTATCATAAAGAAGAATACCTGACAATGGAAAAAACTTCCCCCCTTTTGCGAGAGAGGATCCCAACCAATCAGCAATCAAAACAGGTCAATTGTGTACCTGCTAGGTGCTGGGCCACCTGGGAGGCGCCTTGGGGGCTACATAGAAGTGCGCTATGGCCTTGCCCCCTGGGATTGTCAACTCAGGTGTAGGCGAAAACGTGCCAGTGAAGCTGCAACTCACAGCGCAGAGCCACATGAGAGAAACATAAACTGCCCAGGGTTGGCCGTAAGTGCCAAAGGAGTGGTGACTAAATGATGGGTCCCCACAGCTGCCTCACAGGAGGAGATCAAAAAAGGGATCAACTGATTATCATCACAGCCGGAAAGAAAAAGCCAAACCATAACTCAAGAGCGCTCCATGGACACGGGAGAGAAAAGAGAGGACCAGAAAGAGTGTAGTAATTGCCTATTTCAGCAATATCAAACTTTCAATAGGATTCTTTTTATTTCTTTTTCTTTTAAAATAAGATGGTTTTAACTACCTTGACAGACTAAACTTACATGAGCATTTGAGCCTGGAGGAAAAGAAATGAGTCTTTGGGGTTAAAACTTCAAGATGAAGTATATTAAGTAGAGAAGATTCTTTTATGAAAGGCTTCTAAAGTTGTCTTACATTTCTTAAATCAATCTGTGGCACATAATCAGTAAAACCGTATCATTTAAACAGAAAATTCATAACTGAGGAACTCACCCTTGTGCAGCTGTACCCTATTATAGGCTGTAACTTAACACACAAGTTTCAGAAGTTGTTAAAGTTGAGTTCAGGCTAACAAATCTTAACTGTTAAAAAAAAGCCTATAGTGAGAACAGACAGCGGACCAGGAAGAGGCACCTGATTTGATCACGGGATAAGTGCCAATCATATTTTATTTTGATTTGTTAAATCCTATTTATATATTAAGAAATAAATGTATTAGGACAGATGTGGCCATTGAGTGTTCAAAAAGCCACTTTTTTTCCAGTTTGAAAAATTTTCCTCTGGGGCTGAGCCTTTCGCTATTTAAACTCTGCCAAATGTATATTTACTCAAAAAAAGGAGAATGGTGCTTATCTCAGTGATATCTGAACTGAAATCTGCATTTTTGTCTTCATAGAATTCAAATAAAAATGGTTGGTATTACCTCTTGGCGTAAAGTTTTTTGAAGTAAAATTAGCCTTCGAGTACACTTCAATAGACCAGACATCCACAGCTCAAATTTTTGTAATTAAGATGCAATCGTCGGGGCTAGTGAGCAGTGTGGGTTTTTAACCACACTCTCTCAGGCACACTTTACGAGGTGGGCGCAGCGCAGTGCGTGTGGAGGTTTCAGCGCACATGCCTCCACCCCTTCCATCCCACTCCATTCTTTTCTGTGCGATGCAAAAGCCATGAATGTGCCATTAAATTTATAGATTGCAGATAACTACACTAAAAAGCATGAAATGGAGAAAATGCTTGACTCTTGAGGACTTTTGCTCTTTCACACAGCATGCAGCCAGATTCGCGTGTTTCATAGCTCTATAATCTGGTCTAATATTTCCAGGGGTTAAAGTGCACTTTTCGAAGTATTCACCTACCTGATATCAATAAAACCTTTCATGCAGAAAAATGTTTCCCCAAATGGGAGAGTTAATGCACCTCCAATTGTGAGAAGTTTTCTTCTGATTGTGCAATGTTTAGTAAAAGTTCCATCTTATCTTTTTCACTATACAGTTTGGGGAAACATACTGGTGAAGTCTAACATATCACTTTGTGAGTCAACGCTAGAAACTAACACATTCTCATGGCTTTAATGACAACTCACGTAGCTTTTTAAGGATCTGTTTGGGAAAGTTTGTCTTGGTTTTTGGCCTTTGGGTAGTGAAGGTAGTTTCTCCCCATAAACATGTATACATGGACAAATCTCACATCTTGTCTGAATGGGGAAAAGGACTCTTGCCACACTTGTCTCCCAACTTAGTACCAGGAAGTGCACCCCCAACAGCCGTCAATGTAATCTTTTCACGAAGGCAGCATATGGCCATAAACTTCCAGAACTAATCTAGGACCACTGTTAACACTAATGGCTCCCTAGTGCCTGCACTTCAGGTGACTCCACCTGCCTTCTCAGCCTTGTCCCCACCTCCCCCAGTGCATTGCTCTTGTATTGCCTGACCTGCCTTCGGACAAGCTGTTCTCTCTCCTCAAAAACACCCCTCTCCTCTCATTCTTTGTCGCGTTCCCATTCAGATACGCCTATTGAATGGGTTTCCTCTACACTTCCAGAAGAGTTCATTTTAATCCACTCTCTGTTTCCCTAACAATATGGCTATGACATGGCCATTGAACACCTCTGAGAGGCAATGTCCGGTAGTGGCTAAAGGGGAGGAGTTGGAAGATAGAATTTGAACACTAGATCGATCACTTACTAGCTGTGTGAACTTAGGCGAGTCACCATAACCTCCATGAGCCTCAGGTCCTGTACCGATAAACAACAATAGTACCTATTACTGCCTTGCTGTGAAAAATAAATGTTCCTAGCATAGTGCCTGTCATCACATGATGAGGTGCTGACATCCTAGCATTACTATGAATGAAGGAAGAGCCTGAAGATGGCAGGTAAGTATATTGTGCTTGTAATTTGAGGAGTTAACACTAGGAGCAGGATCTGACAGTGCAGCCTTCTTGAATCGTGCGGTGATTTCCTTCGAGGAGGCATCTGAGAAACTGTCCAACAGTGGCAAACAAATAGTAGCTCACAAACACACTCTTAAAAGATCTGACAAGGGCTGTTTTAGGATTGCTCGTCTTTGGTTGTGACACATGACACATAAAAAGAAATTTGATGTTGCACAAAGCCAAGAGTGGAAGGTGTCAAGGAGATAAGCCTTCATTTCTTTGTGAAGAGATCTGTCTGGTGGTATGGAGACTCTCAGTGCTATTGACACTTGTTACAAAATGGGGACACCTGGGGAGCGGAGAACAGTCCAGTGACAGCTTAAATGAACAAACTTCAAATGGAGAGTCCACCTTATTTAAAATGTTTTTCCATTATTTTTCATTTGAGATGTAAAATAAGGAAAAGGGAAAAAATTCCATTTCTTTCCAGAAAGAAAATAAAAAACAAATCCCAACAATGCCATGTGAACACCTTGTCTAAAACAAATGAGAGATCTAATGAATTGCAAAGTGCCACTTGGAAGGCCTCGTTGGCTGAGGAATGTATTCAAATTTTATTCTTTAAATGAATATAACTATCTCCATGTGCACTGGTCTCAGACCAGAAAACTCTGGGTGCTTTTCCTCACCCACTTGAAGAGAAAATTCAATTTAATATTGCTTGTTTTTTAAAATATCAAAATCCAAATGAGGACAACAAATTAATAAAATGATCACATATCACCTGTATTATATGCTTCTAAAGAATTTAAAAAAAAAATTTGCCTTTGCATTTACAGAAGAGAAATTTAGAAAAACACTTTTACAGTGTTCAACCGTGCTGGGTTTTAAAAATTCCTGGGTTGGCTTTTCACCTCTCAGGAAAGTAAGGTAGCAATCTTTCTTAAGCAATTGGCAGCAATGTTCTTAAGTGCTTAGTCCTTTTCTACTGGAAGGAAGAGACTGGACCAGGATTGGGGAAGAGGAGCCAGGAGTGACTAGGAGCAGAGGAGGCTGCTCAGAACCTGCCATTCAAAGCAGATGGCAGCTTTTCATACTCTGCGTAAAACAGGAGTGTGGTGGCAGTGACTTACAGGTGTGCCAAAGAAAATGAGCCCTCGTGCTCACCTCTGGCACGTGCACCTAGGCCGCCAAGGCCTGGCATAGCCCCAGGCCCACTTTTGATGTCCTGCCCCAGAAAGTAAACCTGTTCCCATTTACTCCATGAGCATGGTGAGTGGCTGGCTGTTTTGATGTTATAAAAACTCCTGGTACAGAAATTTGCCATTTGGCATACTTTCATTCAGTCGTTTTTCAGATTAGAAACATCTGAAGGGAGAGGACTGGCAGTTTAATATTCATACCTATTAAGCCAAGCAAACAGTCGCAGAGTGGTAGCCCAGTCTAGGGTAAGCAGGCAATGCTATCTGATCAAATTTAGGTTCTATGTTAATGAATGAAATACATAAAATAGGACACCTCTTTGTTTTTCCATGTGAAAGAGTTCCTTCAAAGGTCTGGGTGAGAGAACATAATATACCGTGTGCTTTATTTAGACTCTTCTATTTTATTCTCTGTGCTAAACTGTGAACAGTTTCTGGGATTAAATTATTTTAGAAAGCAGGCCATGATTTCAGATTAAACTTCTTAAATTCACAACAAACTCAGTAAAAAATTTCCACTTTATTTATTTATTTATTTTATTGCTTTCACTATCCAAACCCTCAGGATAAGACCCCCTCTGATCCTATACAATTTATCCAAAGCTCTGGGCAGGTCAGGAGCTCTTTACCTTTCACTAGTGAATTCAGTGCTATTGTAAGAGACAGACATTCTTTCCTTCCCTTTTCACTTAAACACCAAACCTGAATAGACTCAAGGCTAGACTGGGGTAGGGAGTGATTTTATTAGTTCTAACATAGCTATTGACACACACTTGAAGACAGAGAGAGAGAGAGAGAGAGAGAGAGGAAGACAGAAAAGAGAAGGCTTTCATTTTATGCCTTGAAGGGCAGATTGGTTATAATTTAATTTCTAAGAAGAAAATGTATAGACTAAAACGGCCTGACATTTCTTTGTCTTCATCACACATATGAGAAATATAAACTAAAAGGACATCTGGAAACTGACATTATTCAGCAATCAGAAAGAAAAAATCCAAACCATTGAAGTTTCGATGGAGACAAGCACAACGAGATTTACAAAGAGGAAAGCTGTAACCTATTGAAGTTAAAAAAAAAAAAATCCACATGCATTTTACCTTTTGGGCAGTTCCATAGCAAAGTTCTATGTCAGAAGCTCTTTGTAATATGAAACCCACTGTAGATAAGATACAAGGGAAGATAGTCCATTTTGCAGCAGCAGGAAATCAAATTGGTTCCAGAAATGAAGTTACAAGACAAATGGTTTAACAGTATTGCCAGATTTGGGAAGCTTGATCGGATCATTTTTCATAATTATTAAAAAAGATTTTGAAATAACTTTGTCATAGAAGTTCAGATTTTTTGGAGGGGAAGGGTATTGCAGAGGGGAGAAGATATCTAATTTTATAGGTCTTTTAACTAATGTGTTATAATTTGTCACCAAAGTTTAAGAGCTCAGTAATGATTTATTAACTTTTGATGCAAAAAATAAAATTTCAGAGAAACACAACACTTGATTTAACAAAACTAATATATGTTATAAAAGATTAAACAGTTTAGTAAATATATATTTTATTATCATATGTAAGTTATTTTTAATTTTAATCTTAGTAGCAGTCAGCTTTGTTTCATTTTTAAAAAGCATGTGGAAAAGTCCATTTAGTCTTAGGCCAGTCTTAGATCTTAGGAGAGACTTCTAAATGCTTAGCAAGATGTATCATTGACAAAATAACCCAGTAACTAATACCCGGAGGTAAAATGAAATGAAATTATTCTCCTGACTGAAGTCAGGAACAAGTTAAATATCACTTAGAACACGGCACACGACTACAGAGATTTAGAAGAAATCATACTTAAATAGGATGTGACTAGATGTTTAGGACTATTTTCTAAAAAAGTAAAAAAAAAAAAAAAAAAACCTCTTTCCCCGTCAGTACTTACAATCTTTGAAGACTAGAGCAGGGTCTCTGTGAGGCAAGACTTGGGCAATGATGTGTCTCAAGGATTCCAAGGTTCTGTCCATCTCGGGTCTGCCTGTGTGAGCCTGCTGCACAGGGTCCTCATGCCTGAACTCCTGCAGTCCTGGACTGAATTTGTGCAGCTCATTGATGCACAGGATTACCAAAGAATCCCTTTTAACATCTGCCAATCAGACATTTCCCAGAATCTAAAGACCCCTCAGGGGGCCCTCCTCCCAGGCTCACTTATCTTTGTTGTGTGCTGAGCTAATTAGCTCTAAAGGCTGGCTGACAGGCAGGTTTCCATTGCTTCCTTCTGTTAAACACACCCACCTACAGGCTAGCTGGGGAAGCTCCCTAATCGTGGGAACAGCTTTCTTCTCCAACCAGATTTTGCCTGAATGGCATGCAGCTTTCCGACTTGGATATTTCTTTTGGTCCCCTCTCTTCAAATGTGCTTTTCCCAGGTATATAGAATCAAGAAGGTTATTTCTCAAGGAAATTTTCTTAGTAACAAAGGAGTTTCCAGCTCAAGACTTCCAGTTTGGAGTCAGTATAATATAAATTCTTCTTTGGTAAAGAAATGCTACAGAGATTATGCAAGTAGCCAGGCGCCAGATTATGCCTCTATTTGAATTCAGGAGCATCTCTTTGGAAGCCAAGTTTTTAATTTCACCCCTTTGCCCAATTATATTCACTTCTGATGAGCAGTGGCAAGTAAAACCCCGTGGACTGACTTTTGGCTTGCCTGGGAACATTTGTTTCCCGATTTATCCTTCAAGCCAAATCATTCCCAAGATGGACTTTAATGAATTCTGATATCATTCACTTCCTTTCATTTCATGATAATTATTTCTTTTAAAAACTGCAGGAGAAGCAAAAGAATATTTTTCAAAAGAATATAGATAGTTATTAAAAAAGCTTAAGAAAGCAGAATTTTTTCCTGTATATACTACGCACGACATTAATCTTTCTACGGGAGACATAAATGTAAATCATGGGTTGCCACTGCAGTAATAGGAATTTGTACCAGATATAAAAGGACTAATTTTAATGGCTGTAACATAATTAGTTGTTGAAGACTTACCGAGGACTTCTTTACTTTTATTTAAAATATTTTACCACAGTAGGCACGAGAGGTTGCTTTCCAATGTTCTTTCCAATTTTCAGATTCCGTAATTATGTTGTATTATATGATTAACTGAAACCAGTCCTTTGAAGCCTATATCAAAATAAAATGTTTTCCATGTGATCGGCTTCTACAGCTCGTTGGTGGAAGGACGGTGGGTTTAATAAAAGGAAACAGAAGGAATGGGGCTGTAATAATAATTCCTATTATAATGACTGTCATTTAGCAAATGCCCACAGCCAGTACATGCCACACATCAGAGACACGAGGCTGCCTGAGAGTGCAAATACATTGTCATAAAAAAGAACTTGAAAGAAGTAGCACTTCACATGAAGAAATTTACTTAGGGCCCCACAGGGTACTTTACATGGGCTGCGCTAAATAGGAAATTGTTGATACCCTTGCCATCCGGCCGATCATTTAAAAGAGACATTGGACAGTTTGTAGACAAAATAAACATGGATTAGACACAAAACATAAAGGAATGTCAGTACTTCAAGTGTGACATCGAATCAGAAACCAAGATATCTATGGTCCCCTTCAGGGGAACACAAAAAATATGGAATTCTCAAAGGACTAGATTAATAATATAAAAATAAAAAGTAGAAATCATTGATGCTGGGAGTTCAATCAATAAATGGATTTTTATGGGCTTAAAATTAATTCCTGTAGTCCATATAAATATTTTGGTCATGTAGTATGGTGGATGGAACACTGAATTTGGAATTAGTAAGATCTAGGATTTTATTTTTGTTATCTGTATAACTTGAAAAAAATCATTCATCTTCTCTGGGCTCAGAGTTCATATCTAGAAAATTAGGGGTTTGAGCTGGATGCTCTCTCAGATCTAGCATCTATGGTTCCATGGCTATATTGCAAATGAATATAAATATTATGAAACATTTTCTAGCTTTCTGGAAAGTCATATACTTATTTCCTAAAAGCTGGACTGGTCTTCAAACACTTCTATTCCCAGAGTCCACCTCTACCCATGCATCAATATGAGAGATACAAATTAATAGGGTGAATTCAAAGATACTGCTAATGCAGCCAAAACAAAAGGCGAGAATTTGTTAACTAAACTAATCTTCAACCTCCACAAGATTTTTCTAAAGAAAGCCAATTAGAGAAACCAAAATCAACTTTGTAAAACATAATTTCATAAAAATATCATGTTCTTTAATGTTATATTTTAAGAAATGAAAAAATAATTTTAGAAAGTAGATTATATAACATTATAATCAGTTAGTATCATTTTTTTTTCTCATTAGGCCCTTTCATTCAGCAGAAGTTTTATGAAACCCTTTTTCTTCCTTGTCTGCCCATAAAGATGTCTCACCTTAATATGCTGTTGTGAGACAGTCTAGAAACACTCAGCGGCTTCTCACCCTTCTCTTTGATGCAGAAAGTGCCTGATACAGATGGAAGAACCTGAGACATTCCTATGCAGTGTGTCTATTTTAGCACAAACTCTACATGGAGTTCACATTAGATTTTACTGTTAACCTCAGCCATCTGCAGGAATATGCCAAAAGCAAAATCAAAGTGCCGACACAAGGGTGCATCTACAGTGGAACCAAAGTGATGTTTTCACAAATCCTGTTAGAGCACTACTCAGAAGTGTGAGAGATGGCATCCAATGGGCATATTCAGTGATCAAGTTATCGTCCAATGGTAAATGAGGAAGGCTCAGTGCAGTAGCGTACTTACCAAGTATACAGGGAATACAGAACTGTTTGAGTAGATGAGAAATCAAAGTGGCATATGAGGCCTGTCCAGGAGGTATCCAGCCATGTACCATGAAAAATAGAGACATTCATTGAAGAAGACACAAGATACAGGAAACATTGTACATGGGACAATGACGCCTCAGTGCCCTACAAGGTAGGCACCTTGGGACCTCAAACAGTGCTCCCAATTGCCATTAGCAGCCCCATCACATTTTCCTGAATCTCACTGACCGTCTGAAATCCGTTCTCTTTCAAAGGACATTTCAGTTTTGGGAAAAGTCAGAAGTTGCAGGGCGTCAAATCTGGGCTGTAGGGGGCCTGAGTCACCTGGGTGATTTGATGTTTTGCCAAAAAAATCTGCACAAGATGTGATGCATGAGTGGGTGCACCATGGTGACGAAGCTGCCCATCACCAGTTGCCCACAGCTGCAGCCTTCTGAATCATCTGAATAGTTTCCACAAAGGAATGTTCAAGCTTAACCAAAATCTGATACAGATTTGTTGCTCTTCTAGCTCAGTCATTTTGAGTGTGACGGCCACACAAGTACGTGTGCTCACCCAACAGTGTCTACCACCCCCACTGACTACTACAGTGACGTCATCATTGTTCACGCATGCACATTCCAGTCCACTCTTCTTGGTTCCCATTTATTTTATTTACATTGATGTCATGAAAAACATTCTTGTTATGTTAATGATGGCTGGACTTTTTCTGGACAGACCTAGTATTTTGCACCATTTTATGCACAAAGTGACAAAAAGTCTATGGAAACAATAATTTTTCTAGTAAGGAAAATTTATTCTTATCATTCCAATAATATTTGCATTGTTAAATAGTTTGTTACAGGCACAAAAATGACAAGGAGGCAGGAACCATTCATTGAAATGACATCCAGAATGGTAGAAAACATAGTAAATGTACCAAAGAATCATCTTTAGTGAAAAACAGGAAGGATACCCATCCTCTTCCTTGCTTCCCCACTTGATACTCTGCTCTGCCCTGGAAGGAGAGACTGGGGTAAGTGAAGCAGGAGGTGAGCCTGTAGGTGAGGCTGCAGGGAGGTTTGTGACTCCAAGTCCTGAACAGCTTCAGCACAACGATTGCAGACTCCAAAGAATACACCTGCAGCAACTGAGTCTGAGTCAGTTTGTAACTACTCATCTCTAAGGAATCAGGTGACTGAGGGAAAAAGCAGCAGCTGATGGAAATTTAGGAAGATCATCTTCCCTGAAGTAATTTCTTCACTTATTGCTAATGCCTTGATTCTTAAAAAGTTATGATTTAAGATAAAGTAAATAAAATGAAAAAGAATTGGATTCATGCAGTTAAGTAAATTAATAGGGAGAACAAGCAGTTTACAAAAAGCAATGGAAAAGGACTGAAAGCAACTCCTTCCAGACTTCAATGGGAGATGGGTAGAGGGACCTGGAGGGGCCTTAAAGGCTGAACTGGCAAAGAGGGTCAGTGACAGTGAAGAAGGGCCATTAATAAACTTGACTTTGCAGAGGTAATGACTAATGACTGTTCAATGTCAGCTAGGAAAAAACAGTAGGAGGAATGAATGGCTGGTTAGCATCACCTCTGTTTACTCTAGGCTGGGAAAGGATCAATGAGATGTTTGAATCAAGGTATTTTCTCATAGGATGTTAGTTAGAAAGGCAATTTCAGATTACTAGACAAAACAAATGTAAAAACACAGGCAACATAAAAGAATTTAATCTCAGATATTTGTTCATTAATATTTTACTGCACTTAGAAAATCATCAATAAGTACTAATCTGTTGAACTACATACAAATAATTAGAAAATTGACTACTACCCCATCTACAGATTAAAGAATGTGCATTTCCTCATTCTTATAGAAAATTATGTAAAATGCTTTCATGAAATAATTTTCCTCCTCACAAGATAAAACCAGGAGTGAACTCCTGTTTTCCCTCACCAAGGCATCAGATCAACACCCTTAATCAGAAAGCATAATGCGAGTGAGCCCCTCCCTCATCTGAGCCGTCTACATGGAAAGGGGGTCCTGAACTACCAAAGGACATCTCAGTTGCGTTAGGGCCACAGTTGCCCAGGCCTGTTGTGGTGTTTGCTTTCTGAAGAGAAGTAAAATTGATTCTTTAAGAACTACTTTATAGACCAAAAATACCCTTGGAGGAGGCTTAGCCACTTCAAAGGTTAATACTTTCAGGATAAACTCAGAATTATATAAAGGTGGGAGAATTTTGTTGTTGAAATTTCCAAGATTAGAAATTATGATACCAAGCCCTTGAGTCATTAGATACCTGTTTGGTGAAAAGTGAGCATAATATGTATTTTGAAAATGACAATTGAATATATATATATAATATATTTTTGGTTTTTGGAGTGAATTTTGCCAGTGGCCTTTACAATATTTTCTCTTCCATGAAAATTTATCTAATTACTCATTCCTCTCCTCTTCCTGCATTTTCTCACAATCCACTTCTGCCCACCCCCTAGATCCTACTGTCCAGGACAGTAATTGATTTTGTTTGGTGTTCAGAAAAAAACTTTATATAAGTTGTGGCTATAAAGTGAGCAGATTGATCCTAAAAGAAGTCCGGGGGCCACTTCTCAAGTTAAAAAGAGATGAGATCTTCTCTAAGGGCCAGACGGAGGAATGAGACAGCACACCTCATTTTACATGAGCTGATGGGACCCACCTATTTTCTTCTTTAGCTGAAGTCATGTTTCTGAGTTGTATAAAATGTTTAAGTATTTGTAACAATAATGAGCATATTAAGATGAAAATATAGACTGTAGAAAAATTAATAATGTTAGACTAAAACCAACCTAGGGAGAATGTTCATTGATTAGAAACAAATCACTGAAACCTGAGGTAGTTGATGGAGATGTTAAGTTCAAGCAAGCCAGTAATTTCACAGCTCCATATATTTTAGATGAAGCTTCCTGTAAAGACTGCATCATTAGTCCACCCTTAATTCAATTCAGGCTGCATTTACGGATATGCGCCCATGAAGATGAAAGCCTCATGCCCATCCATTGCACACCGTAAACTGTAATTTCCACTTTACTTCCTGTGCAGTCACCATCAGAGCAGTGCACTTAGCCCGTATCCTGCTGACACAGATGAAATATTATTTTTTTCAAAGTCTGTTTAAAGAAGAAGGAATAGGAAACTACATAGAAAGAGAACCTATTTTTTTCCCCACAAATTGAAAGCTGGAGAAAGACCAAGTTGGAGAATAATGTAGTCTTCTGATCCTCTCAAGTGCCCCAGGAGCCTTGGGCTCAAAGAAAAGGAACTGCTCCTCAGCACCCCTGCTCCTTTCCCATCTCCCCACAAAAAGTGGAAATGTTACTCGGGCTTTTGTCTGTAGAGACGTTTTCTCGGGCCAGTGAGAAGATGAAAAGGCTTATTATTTGGGGTGGGGAGGACAGACCGCCTCGCTTTGTTAAAAAGGAAGGAAACATTGTGGAGGGTAAGTCTCAAAACCTGAGCCTGTTTGTAAGGGCTGTCCCCTCTCACACCCAAGAAGACAAGTCAAAGTTTGTGGATCTGAGTGACTTTGCAGAGACCCCAAAGCTGCCAACCATCTGACTGTGCTGGTTTTCCCACCACTCCCTTTTCTTGTACTCAGTCAATTCCATCTTTTCCTCCCACTCACTCCCAGCCTTATTTTACTCTCTATGACTCGGCAGGTAATTTTACATCCCAAAGTATTTTCTCATCTCTCAAGTGAAAACAAGGTAGTAAAGAGTCTCTATAACTCCAGTATGATATAATAAGATTCTATTCCGGAGTGTCTTAACCTGAATACTCAGGCTGACTGGGTGAGCAACCTTTCGGACCCTGTTCCAGAACCCCTCCGATCCATTGCCTAATATCCACAGTTTCCTTAGCTCTACTCCCTCCTCTCCCTTTCATAATGCTCAAAATCTATGATCACTTTTTCCTAATACATGAAGTTAAAATTTTTTTTAACTTCAAAATCATTTGTAATTGGGTCCCTTGCAGCACCACACCCATTTCCCAGCTACAGCATGACAAGCATTCTACATTCATTAGTCCCCTGCTCTTTCCGCACGATTCCCTCTGTGCAAGCTCTTTCTTCCTCAGTCTTCCCGTTCAGCCAAATCCCTCTTCCTCAAAGCAGCTCACCAAAGCGCTCTAGCCTTCCACTTACCCGCGGTCTTTAGAATCTTCTCAGCACTAAATCAGTGGTACCAGGCTCTGCAGTGTACTACTTTGTACTGTCACGTGACTGTGGTCTCTTCAGAAACGGTGGGGACTTGCAGCCAACAAAAATTTTATCTTAGAAATCTGTGTACTCCTTTCCGGTATCAGTTTATCCAACACCAAACACTTGGAAAACTGATGTATGAACATATATATATTTCTTTCTGATGAAGGCCCATTCTATTCTACCAATAATAGCAAAGTAATAGTAAGCAGGGATTTTTTTATTCCTGTATTTCAAGTGGTTACCTTTAAAAAGTGGAAGCATGTAACATTGTGACAAATGTCCCAAATAACATATTTGTATTATGTGGCATGTTCCTACTTATGGAATTAAGTCTATAATAATATGATTCTAAATGTTATATAAAAATTTAATGCAATCATTACTTACAATATTAAGGTAAATGAAAAACTTACAATTTTATTTTTTTAATTCTATTTTATTGATTATGCTATTACAGTTGTCCCAATTTTTCACCCTTTGCCACACTGCACCCAGTAACCCCCACTCCCTCAGGCAATCCCCCACCCTTGTTCATGTCCATGGGTCACATGTATAAGTTCTTTGGCTACTCCATTTCCTATACTGTACATACATATTGATGGCTATTCTTTGACTACCTATAGTACTTCTTAATCCTCTCCTCATCTCTTCATCCATTCCCTCACAACCCCCTTTCACATGGCAACCATCAAAACAGTTTCCGTATCCATGATTCTGTCTCTGTTCTTCTTGTTTGCTTAGTTTGTTTTTTAGCTTCAGTTATTGATATGTATTTATTGCCATTTTATTGTTCATAGTTTTGATCTTCCTCTTTTTCTTAAATAAGTCCCTTTAACATTTCATATAGTAATAGTTAGGTGATGATGGACTCCTTTAGCTTTACTTTGTCTGGGAAGCTCTTTATCTGCCCTACAATTCTAAATGATGTCTTTGCTGGGTAGAGCAATCTTGGCTGTAGGTCCCTGCTTTTCATGACTTTGCATATTTCTTGCCAATCCCTTCTAGCCTGAAAAGTTTCTTTTGAGAAAGCAGCTGACAGTCTTATGGGAACTCCCCTGTAGGTAACTAACTGCTTTTCTCTTGTTGCTTTTAAGATTTTTCTCTTTATTATTAAACTTTGATATTTTAATTATGATGTGTCTTGGAGTGGGCCCCTTTGCATCCATCTTGTTTGAGACTCTCTGTGCTTCCTGGACTTGCATGTCTAGTTCCTTCACCAAATTAGGAAGATTTCTTTTATTATTTTTTCAAACAGATTTCTAATCTCTTGCTCTTTCTCTTCTTCTGGCACCTCTACAACGTGAATGTTGGAATGCTTGAAGTTGTCTCAGAGGCTCTTTACACTATCCTTGTTTTTGGGGGGGTTCTTTCTTCTTCTTCTTGTTCTGATTGGTTGTTTTTTGCTTCCTTATGTTCCATATCATTGATTTGATTCTTGGCTTCATCCACTCTACTGTTGTTTCCCTGTAAATTGTTCTTTATTTCAATTAGTGTATCCTTCGTTTCTGACTGGATCTTTTTTATGCTGTTGAGGTTCCTCTCTAAGTTCCCTGAGCACCAGTGTTTTGAACTCTGCATCTGACAGATTGCTTATCTCCATTTCATTTAGCCCTTTTTCTGGAGTTTTGATCTATTCTTTCATTTGGGCCATGTTTCTTTGTCTCCTCGTTTTGGCAGCCTCCATATGTTTGTTTCTATATATTAGGTAGAGCTACTTTGACTCTGTGTCTTAGTAGTGTGGACTAATGTAGTAGGTGTCCTGTAGGGTCCAGTGACAAAGCCTCCCCTATCACCCAGGCTGGGTACTCGAGGTACACCTTTTGTGTGGGCTGAGTACACCTTCCTCTTGTAGTTGAGACTTGACTGCTGTTGACAGATCAATGGGAGGGATTTACCCAGGGCAGTCAGCTGCAAGGCCTAGCTAGCTGTAACCACTGACCACCAACCTCTTTGGAGGATCAGCTGTGCAGAGACAGTGCGGTGGTGCTCTGATGGGGTCTGTAGCTGTCCACTGGGTGTGCAGTCTCTGGGGTTTCCCGGATGGTGCAGGCCAAGGTCAGGCCCCACCTGTGTTCTGCCTGGGGCCACCATGCATGAGCTATAAAGCAATCTGAGATGGCTGCTCCTTGTCCTGGGCTTGGAGATTCCCAGGTGAAGCCAAGCTATGAATCTAGGCTGGCTGCTGCTAGTGCCAGGCCTAGGGCTACTTTGCAAGAGGTATAGTGGAGGGGGATAGCCTGGTTGCTTGTTTGATAGGATTTAGGAGGTTGGGTGGCATGAGCCAAGACCCACCATTCATATGGAAAAGTCATGGTTAACAACTTGTGTGGGTCTGTAAGTTGGGTGGGATCAAGTTTCAGGGGATTTCCAAGGCAGGGCAAACAGAGTTAGCCAGGGCAATGGAGTCTCAAATATGGCATCTGCTTACTGGCTCTGTGGGGAGAGGGCTCACAAAGGGACAGTGTCCTCTGCTCTCCTTTTTGTCTGGGAGAAAGCTGTCCCCCAGCTTTTGCCTTCATGTCAAACAATTCAGTTCCTCCCCGTATGCCACTGGTGCCCTTCGAGCTACTGCCCTGATCCTGAAGCTCAGAGGGAATGAGTCTGAGTAAGTCTGTGAGTTCTTTAAAGGGAGTTTCCTGGGACTCCAGAAGTTTCTCCACCAACTCAATCCCTGCTGGTTTTTGCAGCCAGAAGTTTGGGCAATCTTCCTAGCACTGGAGTCTTGGGTTGAGGAGCCTGGTCTGGAGCTAGAATTCCTCACTGCTGAGATATCCCTCCTGAATTTTTATCTACCACACATGGATGTGGGACCAGTCTGTTCTGCATCCTCACCCCTCCTACCAGTCTCGATGAATGTGGTTTCTTTAATTCTGTAGTTGTCAGACTTCCACTTAACTCAATTTCTGATGTTTCTGAGTGATGGTTGTTCCATATTTTGGTTGTAATTTTTAAGTGGTTGTGTGAGGAGGTGAGCCATGTTTATCTATGCTGTCATCCTGATTGGAAGTAAAACTTAAAGTTTAAAAAATGTACTAGTATTAGCCTTTGTGAGTTTTGTAGTCTTCAGAGTTATTTCCACACTCCTGATTATTACACAACTGTTAGCTCATGGCTACCCTGAACTTTACCTCATCCCCAGCCTTACACAGTTGCATGAGATGGTTCCACTACTTCACTAAGCAAATCAGTGAAACTAAGATATGGCCTGATATTCTCTAGGGAGATGTTCTGAGGAGAGATGAAATATGAAGATGAGCCTTAGCCCATCCAAAGTACTGAACCTGTGATATGAAATAAACCTACGCCTCAGGAAGTACTCCCCTGAGAACCTAATGAATTCATCCTTCTATCCTGTGCAAGTGTCTGATAAACCTGTAAAGGCAGCAAGTTTACCTAGTGAGCTCTTTAATGTCTTGCCAGAAAATTTACTGAGTACTAAAAGAATGATTATGTCCAGCTGCACTAACCTTCTGGTTAGTACCTTTTAAAGATCTTCATGGTTCTGGGAAAGCCTGCTGTGCAGTACAGAAGAGAGCAATGACTACCAATACCATGTCCTGTAGCAAAAGCTTATCTATGGAAATAGCAAGCACGTGATGCCAGACTACAAGCAAAGCATATGTGTGTCTTGCTTGATAAAAACAGATCACCAAAGAATCGTAGTTGAAATCATTGACCTTGAACAAAAGAAAGATTCCTTGGAGTCTTCCTGTGGGTAACCTTAAAGCATTTGAACCCTACTTATTAAACATACATTATGTGTCAGGAACTGTGTGCTAAGCTCCTTACTGGTATTATTTCAATATCCTCACAACCCTGAGAGGCACTTTTAAATGCCACTTTACAAATCAAAGTGAGGTTAGAGAGGCTACAGAAAGTACCTGAGGTTTGGGAAGTGGTAGAACCAGGAGTTAAATTTAGAACTCCGACTCAAAAAACGTTTCATGAGTCACGATATATACCTTGACTGCACTAATAGTATACTTAAATTTTGTTTTTGCTCATTGTTCACTATATTTTAAAATGTGACAACTGACTATACCCTAAGGCAAATTTCTAATTGATAGCAACTCACAATCATCTCTTAAAAATAATTATTGACTGAACTCTGAATTTTAGATTTGTGCATTTGACTAATTTGTTCTGTGACCCGCAGAAAACCTTATGCTAAGGGTGAGATATGTTTATTTGCTATGTTCCTCAAATAGCAGTAATTTTATAATGGTAGGTACCCAAAAGGGGAGTCAAAGGAGGATGGCCATGTTTCACTCCCAATTTGCTTTTGACGTTCTGAGTATAACACGCATTCCAAGATAAACACTGTGGTTCTATTAAGCTGTCAATACTGTTGTTGAAATGCTTTAGACAGATTATAAAAAATAGATAAAATTTAAATTCAAAGCTATGTACTTTCAAAATTAATTTTCAAGGAAATCTGATTTTCTTGCATTTACATTAAAGTGAATTAATGATAGACCTGCAAATAGCCAGGAAAATTAATTTTGCAAAGGTGCGGTGAGTCTGCTGTCTTTATCAGTCTTGGGGAAAAAAATTGCTGTTACTGCCTCTGTAGATCACACAGATGTAATTTAAGGACATCCTGTCTAGTCACTATGCAGTGACATTGCCACCTAGTGGTCATTTCTGCTGCAGGTGATGCTCCCGTCTCCTGGGTGATGCTGCAGGGACTTGACTACAACCAGGTACATAACTTTAGCACCTATCTTCACAACTCAATGGATTAGTCTTTGAGTGAGGAACCATGTCTTACGCATTTTCTTTCTTTTCTACACTCAGTATGTTAATGTTGAAGTGAAGTATGTTTTGGACGCACCCTAAGAACATTAGAACTTTTTCACTCCTCTCTTTACTCCGCACATGCCCACCCCCCAACTCTTCTATTCAGCAACTGTGAAGATCACGGTGGGACTATTTCAAGTTTCTGTTCCCATGGCTACATTGCCAATTTAAACAGCAGGAAACAACTATGCATTATTGGCTAATCCTTAATACTAGAGACAAAAGACAGCAGTGAATTCTTTCAGTGATTAAATAAATTGCAATCAAGTTGTTAAGCAATTTCAGAAAGATAAACATCACTAACTTTATCATTCACCCACCTACACTTTACTGAAAGCACATGAAGTGCTTTCTGTACACTGCCTCATGTGGCTCTCAAAGCAACCCTGCAGTAGTCATAAATCCAATTTTAATAGTGAGAAAAAGTGATGTGGTGAAGGACAAAAATATGATTTGCCTAGTTATTTCCACTATTAAGTAGAAAGCTGGGATTTGAAACCAAGCAATGTACCTATTTTTGGTAGATAATAACCCCCCCCTCCAAACTATGACATTTACACTTTTTAAAATACCCAAATATTCATAATAAAAATTGCTCTGAAAAACAGATTTTAGCTGATGTGCCAGTGATCACAATTATTTGGAAAACTGGACTGCTTTAGTAAAGTTACTATAATTATCCTTTAGAAAACATGTATTGAATGAGTCAAGTTTATAGATGAAAGAAAGTTTGTCTATTTGTTTACCTTTCTGCCTTAGTCCAAAAAAGACTAAAGGTGACTTAAAATCATAGTAACTTTCTGAAAAGTATTCAGGATCTTTATTTTTTTATTGTGATTTTTTTCCATTACCATTTAACCCTTATATCTCCCTCCGACACTGCAATCTCCACAGTTGTCCACATCCGAGTCCTTTTTATTGAACCGTCCACCCCTCTATCCCCATCCCCAGAGCTGTCATCTGCTGAGTCTGTCTCTATTTTACTTGTTAGATCAGTTTGTTCATTAGATTCCACACATGAGTGAAATCATATGGTATTTGTCTTTCTCTGATGGGCTTATTTCACCGAGCATAATGTTCTCCAGGTCCAACTGTGCTGCTGCAAAGGGCAACATTTTCTTCTTTTTTATGGCTGAATGGTATTCCATTGTGTAAATGTCTCTAAATACATTACTCTCCCCAAAAGCTAGCTGCTTCCAAGCTTGACTTAATATTTTGCATGTTTTCTCTCCGTTGCTTGGTAAATACATTTGCTTCTCCTTTCTGCAACCGACGTCTGACAGCTGATTTTTGTTGTTTTGTCAGCTGACGTTTCACCTTCTGTTTCACCAATTCCTGGAAAGATTTCAATAATTAGTATCATTGATGACTGCTCATTTTGATAAGGAGTAAATGTTCAATAAAATATTGACAATGCTAATATTTTTCAAATTTCTGTTAATAACATATATTTTTAAAATTCCAAATTCTAACAGCAGTACTATATAAATCAGCAATAGAACACAAAACTGTTATAAAATTACATTTCTAAAAGAAATATAGAATATCACAAATAGTTAAAATTCTTTGAATAACAAATAGACATAGTGCCACCTAGTGTCCATTAGGAAAACTTAAAGAAATAAAGAACCCTCTCTACCTCCTGAAAACCAAAATCAAAACCAAGATGAAAACTGCTTGTTCCTGTTTTCTAGGTAGTAATAGGCATGTCTTTGTACAAGACTGTTTGAAAGCATTCATTACTGGTAAATAGATCCTTCATAACTTCAGGTGTAGAAACGCCGATGGCAGCAGTTACCCATGGAAAAGTCTTTATACTGACTGGGAGATATAGAATGCTTTCTCATAGTGAAAGATCATAAATTTAATTGATTTCTTACTACTCAGGACACAGGTTGCCCCTAAGTGCCAAGATGAATAAAATTTTTGAATACTGCATTCACAAGAACCTTTTTCCCCTCTGAAGCACTACACCGGTTATTTGAGTATAACCCTGCATTGTCCAAGTTGCCTCCTGGAAAGAGAAGATGAACCCTTTAAGGGTCTAAGCATGGGTCTCTTCTTAATATGTCTCACCCTATGCAAGACAAAAAGATGCACTTATGGCTGTCTCCCAAAATTAGGAAGGCTGGTGATGTAGAAGGACCTGGTGTCCCAGAAGTTTCATCTTTAAGGAAGGATCGGCTGAAAGTTTAAAGTAAGTGTGACCAGCCTCCAGGACCTTCCCTACCCCAGGAAGCCAGGCCCAGCCCCCCACCCTAGGAGGAGACCAGAGTCCTGGAGATGCCATCTTCTCAACTGCAACAAAGACAACAGACCAACGCCTTCAGAATTCTAAGGGAGAATTATTTCCAAACCACAACTCTAGTACTTAAACTCCCTTTCAATTGTGTGAATAGAATAAAAATACATTTTTAGTAATAAAAAGTCTCCTTAAAATTCACTCAAATTACTACTGGAATCTGTAGTGCCAATAAAGAAGCAAAGTAGGTAAGAAAGAAAAGGAATCAGGAAAGAGGGCACCCAACACAGAGGAGATGGAAAGTCCCAGGAAAACAACAGTCAAGCATACACCACGTTTATTTTATTTTTTTATCCACACCTGAGTACATTTTTTTCAGTGCTTTTAAAGAGGGAGGGAGGAAAAGAGGGAAATATCAATGTGAGAGAGAAGCATCACTTGGTTGCCTCCTGTTTGTACCCAGACCAGGGATCGAACCTGCAGCCTAGGCATATGCCCTCACTGGGAATCAAACCAGCAACCTTTCGGTTATGGGATGATGCTTCAACTGAGCCACACCAGCCAGGACTGTACACACATTTAAAAGAGGGATTTGAAGAGGACTCCAGAATATTTCCAAGAAAAAAAAGTCAATTTCTTTCCCAAATAATCTGCTTCAATTTCCCTTTGGTTCTTCCTTTCAGTGAGACCTTAAGATAATCGTATCAAGCAGCTGAAGAAAATAAGGAGTTAATGGATTACCATGCATGTACATCTTCCTAATTCAAAACAATTTACAAATCCTACAAGATTTGTTTTCTTCATGTTATCAAAAATGTGAAAAATCCCATTTAGTATGTTTTTAAAAAATTATAAAGTGTGAAATAAAATACCTCTGTATTATTTCAGGAAGCCTATAAAAAACAGCAATGAAAATCATGTATACTGTTGTTGTCTGTTGCTGATAGTTACCATATATTTATTAAAAAATATTTTAACATTTAACTATAATTTAACTGTTACATATTAGAAAGCACAGGGTATGTAAATGGCAACTCTGCTAATAAAAAACCAAAAAGCTATTTTAAGTAGGAAAACAGGACTTACAATAATATCAAAGAACACAGAAAAAATCTTTTACCTTGCACAATCATCAACATAAAGAGGGTAACAAAGTAAAGTTTTCCTCCAGACCTTTTTAACAAAATAAAATGCGATCTCAAGAAAAATAGTGTGAGCAAACCTCTGTAAGAATGTAGAGTTAAGATGATTGATTTATTCAGAGATCACGGAGAAACCAAGGTAGGCTAAAGACACCTTTTTTGTCCTCAGGAGGCAAACTTGTACTTTATAATACAACTCACTACAGGCTGTTAACGACAAGGAAAATGGGATAAAGTCAAGACCTCACGACAATGTCAGTGTCGTCATCTTTTTAAACAGAAGAGAGCGTAAGTCAGAATCTAAGAAAAGTAGCATGAATTAGCAATCTAACTTTTCTTTCTATGACATTATCAATTTTACACCATTGTAATCAGATATAAAAGCCCTATGCTTTAAATCTGAGAAATCAAAGAAAGGAGAGTAAATCTCAGTCAGTATAAAACATATTAAAGCCAAGAATGGACAGGAAGCTATAACGTGTGGGAGTCAGTCTCCTCACTGTTGAAGGGCAAGGACTAGACCACATCAAAATGAATCTACAAAGTCCCCCTGGATCTTACGCTTCAAATTCAAGCTTACATGCTGCCCTCTCCCTGAAAGCTTTGATCATTCCAGCTGAGAGTAACCCTCTCCTGTGTTACTACATTTGTACACATTATAATTTTATACTGTTAATATGCAGGTCCCAATGGCTGCGAGCAAGCAACCCTCACATGTAAGGTGCCTGCAATACCACCTAAGAAACACTTGCGAATGTTGAGCGAATGGTTACCGGAGGAATTGTTGAGCAGCTTAAAATACTGCCCGCGGAAGTCACACTGAGAGTTCTTGTTCTGCATAGGTTAATATCTTCCATGTTTTCTTGATCTCTAAAATTAAAGCAAAATCACAAATCAGCCAGTTAATTTTTAGAGTTAAGTATTGAGGTAATTTATATTATTCCTTACTTGATAATGAAACTTAAAGACCTAAAATACCTCAGAAATACGATTATATTTAAAATTTCTGTGAAGGTAAAGCCGTCCACAATTCAGTCTAGTATATTAACAATTTTCATTTTCCAGTATTTTGATAGTCACTATCAAAATTTCAAAATGGTAAAATGTTTTGGCCATCAAAACTTATCACTTAGTCATAATTCATGTCTTTTTCCCTCTTCTTTCATTGAACTATCTGACTCTTAAAATTTAAATCCTTGGGACAGTTTCTTGCCGTTTCCCAAACAAAAGCAGGTGTAAGAAACAGTACCCCACGGTGCTCTGCTAATGCAGAAAAACTGCAGTGACAGAAACTAATTTGTATTATGCACTGCTCAAAGTTTTAATGGATAAGAAACTCAGACGATGTTAATTCTTAACAGTCAATATTTTTCAGAAATGTATTTCTACTTTGATAAAAATTTTGTCCAACATGTGTTTAGAGTAAAAACAAATTATTCTGTGCTCAGATGGCTATTTAACCTATGTAGATTTTCTTCTATTACTTACTCAAAATCTCAAGGCATTGCCACTCTTAATTTTAATTTTACGTTTATTATTAAAGTGTTAATAATTCTGTGTCTCAAGATATACTTACATGGAAAAGGAACAAAATTCTCATGTTTTGCTTCACAATGAAACTCATGATAAAGACAGTCTTAGGATGTAAGCTTGAACATGTACCGAGAAATGCCTAATAAATGTTACTTGTCCCGGCTGGTATAGCTCAGTAGACTGAGCACGGGACTGAGAACCAAAGGGTCACCAGTTCAATTACCAGGCAGCACATGTGCCTGGGTTGCGGGCCAGGTCCCCAGTAGGGGTACGTGAGAGGCAACCACACATTGATGTTTCCCTTTCTCCTTCCCTTCCCCATTCTCTAAAAATAAGTTAATAAAATTAAAAAAAAAAAGTTACTGATTTAACTTTGTCCTACTACTATTTTGAAATACATAAACCTGCATTTGGTTAAACTACAGCTGTTTGATTCTGGATAAAGTCCAAATCTAAAAATTAAATTTTAGATCATTTGCTAATCTGAGCTGATTAATATTTGCAAGAAAAAATTCTTAAAAGAAAAATAACATTATAGAATTTTACATGAATAAAAAAGAACAGAAGGTTCAAAGTACCAGAGAAAATTCAGTGAACTTCATGAAGATAGTATATTTACTGCAGAATTATTGGACTATACATAAATCGAATGTTAGATGTTAATTTTTGAAAATATACAAAGACTTCATCCATCTAAATCATGATCAACTGAATAAGAGATCTGTATTAATTTTTTGAAAGTAATCAGTTTGTATATGAGGGCAGACTGCTTAAAATTGAATCAATATGCCATCTAGAATCAGGTGGACTGTAAAGGCTAGCTGTAATTTTAACAAAAGGGTTGTTTTCGTTTTACACAAAACGGTACAGAACACAACTCTGTCACTTCATTTAAAAAAACACTCGTTTACCAGAATCAAAGAATAAAGTAAGAAAAACAATGAACAGAATTTGTACCTGAAAGGCCTGGATTCTCTGTTTAATGATGACAAGGCAATGAGATGAGGACATTCATCTTCACACTCTCCAGAGCTCCCGGGGTTTCCTCCTTGACCTGTCTCACCATCTTGCCTGGCGTCATTTTCAGTTTTGTTTTCCTCCCCAGAAAACTCAGTCACAGAATTGTGTTCAACAACCTGACCTTTTATTTCTTCTAAAGCTTGACTGAATTTAGTCGTGTCAAAAGAGTGCGCAGCAGCACTGTGCTCCGACAAATCGTCTTCCTTTAGTTGTTCAAGGTCTCCAGGTGATCTGCGCCAGCGGTCGACTGATTCATCTACAGAGTTTTGTGCACTTGGATTTTCTGATCTACAAACTCTGGCTTTTTCTGATACCTCCTCATCAGAGAAGAAGTCATTTCCCTCCTCTGTTTCAATATCATCCGGACCTACTGGATGAAGCAGTTCATCGTCTGCCTGCATTTCCTTTGTGTAGCCACTGGCAGAGACCTCTACATCAAGAGAGCTCTCCCTCCTAGGAAAAGAAACGCCAAGCATTCAGAGTGGGAAAGATCCACCTGACATGGACAAGTGTTTATTACTCTGGAAAATTATAATTCTTAAGTGAGTTTAATAGTTTATATACTTTAAAGATTTTTCTTTGCCTAAAACATAACACTTAAATTACTTAAGTACACAAATGTAAAAGATATTCAGTTCATCGTTTTAATAAATGAAAAGCAATACGTATTAATAGAAAGGTTACAGAAATTTCAGTTGGTATTTACTGACTTACTAACTTTTAGAGGGGACTAAAGATTTCTTTTAACTCATGTCAATCCTCTCAAGTCAGAAAACAATATTTGAACTAAATTTATAAAATAAATGAGAAAATTTGGCTTTGAGAATGTACATATAATTAGGTTCCATGATCAGGTAAAGACAGCTCCTATTCTGAATAAAGGAAAAACCACAAATTCTGATAAACACTTGGCTTGTTCCTTACAAATGGATTACTCATTTAGCACCCTACATTTAAGAAAAGTTCTTGAATTTGTAAGAAACTGGTATGTTCCTCCCCAAATTCAGTAACATTGTTTTAGTAGAT
>VMDR010010001.1:0-31869 GCA_007922815.1 Macrotus californicus | reverse complement strand
CCACACTCCCCCTCTTTAGTTCATGTCCATGGGTCATATATATGAGTTCTTTGGCTTCTACATTTCCTATACTATTCTTAACCTCCCCCTGTCTATCTTCTACCTACCATTTATGCTTCTTATTCCTTGTACCTTTTCCCCCTCTCTCCCCACCCACCCCCCTGATGATAACCCTCTGTGTGATCTCCATTTCTGAACATACCTCCAGACCGGTGGGAGGGGCGGAGAGGAGTCGCGTGGCCGGGCGGTGGCTGGCGGACCGGGGAAAGGCGAGGCTGGCCGGGAGAGGTGGCAGCTGCGGACCGGGCGTCCCACTCCCTTGTGAGGATAAACGGGGAGGAACAACTGGGGAGTGAGACAGACCCCACAACCCAGAGTTCCTGCGAGGGGAGGTGAAGCCTCAAAGCCTCTGATTGAAAACTCCTGTGGGGGTTGAGGCGGCGGCAGCGGGAGAAACTCCCGGCCTCACTGGAGGGCTCGTTGGAGAGACCCACAGGGTCCTGGAGCCTGCACAGCCCTCCCACCAGGGATCGGCACCGGAGCCAGCACCAGAGGGGCCCCGTTGGACTGTGGGTAGTGCGGAAAGTGACTGGTAACCGGCAGGGAGCGGAGTGGCCGCCATTGTTCCCTCTCGGACCCCTCCCCCACAAACAGCGTCACAACGCAGCAATGTGGCCACCCTGCCCTGGTGAACACCTGAGGCTCCGCCCCTTACTACGTAACAGGCGCACCAAGACAACAAAAATGGCCCAAATGAAAGAACAGATCAAAGCTCCAGAAAAAATACAACTAAGCGATGAAGAGATAGCCAACCTATCAGATGCACAGTTCAAAACACTGGTAATCAGGAGGCTCACAGACTTGGTTGAATTTGGTCGCAAATTAGACGAACAAATGAAGGATGCCATGGACATCTTTGTGTGTTTTTTCCCTAGGAGTCACTTGCAGCACTAGATATAACAATTAATGTACTACAATCATTACATTTACTGAGCAGTTACTATGTGCCAAGCATAGTTCTTTAGGCTACATAGGATGTTAGTTAATTCTCTAATGACCTGTGAGGTAGGCGCTGTTTCCACCTTCATTTTCCAGATGAAGAGCCTTGAGGCACACGAGAGTAAAGAATTCACCCAAGGTCACAGAAGCAGGAAGTGGCAGGGCTCGGCCTTCAGTCTAGTCATTTGACTCAGCTATGGTCTTTACCAGCAAGTTGGAAAGGTGAGACTTTCGCTCTGATTGCCAAGTTTCCTTCAGAATATTACTGATTCTTATTCTGTGAGTGAGAGATCACGTGCATATTGCCTTGAGACTTTGATAACATATATTTTCTTCTTTTAAAAAATATCTTGTTGAATTATTCTGGTGGAGAAGGTAAAAGAAGCATTTCTCTCTTTTCTTCAAGGAGCTTACTATTTAAATAAGGAGACAAAACTTTCTCTCCTATCTTTCCTGGATCCATATAATACTAATATCCACTTAGCCACTTATGCCTTTACTCCTTGATTTCTCAGCAGTTCTTGTTATTACTATACCTCCTCTCCAGTGTATCTTGAATCACTCTTCTAAGTCTATTGCCATCTGCTAGAGCAGGTTATCCCCATATCCCTCCTGAACCCCATCGGTGGCCCTCCAACTGATCTTCCTGGGATCCACTGTGCCCAGGACAACCAGGGCGATTGTTTACAGAACAGAAGTCAGAGCAGGTGAGGCTGCTGGTTAAATACCGCAGTGCATTTCCACTATACCTGGAAGAAAGCCCGAGCTCCTTGCTCGGCCTGGAAGACTCTGTGTGACCTGGTGACTGCTTATTTCTCCAGTAGTCTCAGACCTCTTGCCCCCCCGTTTCTCAAACACTAAGCTTGTTCCTGTCTCAGGACCTTTGCATTTGCTGCTTACTCTGTCTCAAAAGATCTTTCCCCATCCTTTTCACGAGAAGCTCCTTTCCCGAGAACTGTCTGAAACAGCATATCTCTTTCTCCATGTTCTGCAAATTGTCTCAGAGAGGGGGAGGGAACAGCAGGGGTGCTCACGGTACCAGTCTGAAGATGTACTCGCCTCATCCTGCAAGTGAGCAGCTCCTCGGCTGTTGGACCGTAGGAGCCTCGTTCTCCTCATTCTAGTCCCAGCTCTGCTCTGTCCACTGTTTATTTCTTAAACATGCTAGAATTTTCTCTCTGCCCCGGTGTCAGAAAACACTGTATTCATCAAATCCCATTTCTTTTGTTTCTTGGGCATGGAGCAGACTATGTTTCCCAGGCCCCCTTGGAGCTAGGTATGACTGTGGGCCTGAGTTTTGTCGTGGAAAGTGTGCAGGAGTGGTGTATTCACTACCGGTAGACTGGGCCCCAGCAAACCTCCTGTGGAAGAGTCTCTCGCTTGAGTCAATCAGCTTAGTACAGAGGATCCAGCCCTGTTCTCTGAGCCCCTGGGGGCAAGAGGACCTCCCAGTGAACAGGGCTTGGGTACCTGAAGGACCCTGTGGAAGCTCCCCGCTGCATAGCTGCACTGGATCCTGTGTGAGCAAGAAACACACTTTTTGTGTTTAAGGCACTGACACTTTGACATTTGCAACAAAGTGGATGAGTCTGGAGGGCATTATGCTAAGTGAAATACATCAGACAGAGAAAGTCAAATACTGCATAGTATTACTTACATGTAGGATTTAAAAAAAAATTCAACTCATAGAAATCGAGTGGAAAAGTGGCTGCCAGGGCTGGGGGTGGGGGTGGGGAGGAGGGGAGGTTGGTAATAAGTGCAGACTTTCAGTTGTAAGATAAATAAGGTCTAAGGATCTAATGGACGACATGACGACCAGAGCTGATAACACTGTACTGAATAATTTAAATTTGCTAAGAGAGTAGATCTTAAATGTTCTCGCCACACCCTCCCTCCAAAAACCAAAAACCACAGGTAAATATGTCAGGTGATGGAGGTGTTGATGGACACAATGGGAGAGTCCTTTCACAACGTACAAAGATGTCAAACCATCACATTGTACACTTTAATATATTACAAATCTAGCTGTCAATTATACCTCAGTAAAACTGGGAAGAACAAGTTAGCATTGCTCGCCCTAAGCCTTGCAAACGCTCATATCCTACCAGAGGTTTCGGAACATACGTTCCAAAAGGGTGGGGAGCTTGTTCACATCGTAGCAAAGAAATAACTATTTGAACACATAAACGTAGACTATCAACAGCAGTATATAAACAACTCAAGACAGAATGCTAAAGAGTGACACAGATAGGAAGTGTCTTCTGGGTTTAGAGGGGAAGGAACAGATGATGCTCTCGGAAAAGATTTCACGAGAAGGGGGACTTAACTCTTAAATGTAAGATACTCACTACTTATAAAGTGGTCCTTATTGATTCCTTTGTCACAGATGTTCTGAAAACCTGGACCATAGGTACAGCACAGTGATTTCATACTAAAAATGTGGAATTTAATAAAATTTACATATTAGGCTTTATCCAGCCATTGTTTATAGTTACATGCTTATACTGAATATTTCTTGCTTTTATTTCTTACTGATTATGCTCAATGTAGATTTGAATTTCTATTTTAAGAATTTCTTAATGTGTGCAACAGAGAAAGAGTGTCTGCTTTTATTACTTACGTAGTGAAATTCCTTGATATCCAAGGTTCAATCAGTTATCTTGCTTGTCTAGTGATAGCAACAGTAGTTTAGGGTTAAAATCTCTTGGTGTTCTAGAAATGTCCATAGACTCTAAGGAGATGAGAAGGATTTGGGTCAGGATTAAAGATTTTTGACTCTTATAAGAAAACCTGTTTTTAATTTCTTGGGAGTCCCGAGATTGTGGGCATGAATCTCTGCTGCTAATGAACTTTCCAGGCAGGGTGGGGGTTGCAGGGGAGCACGTGCTTCTGCCGCCCCTGGGCCTTTCCACCAAGAGGCCCACCCTGTAAGCTGCTGGAGCCCAGGATGGACTGGTGGCAGCTGCCGGCCCAGGTTTTATGCTGTTAGAAGATTTAGATACATAGGCTCAGTGCTCTAGTTAAGACCTAGAGTAGGTAAAATCTGAGGCTTTTGTTCTTCTTTGTATCTACACTCACAGGTGAGTTGCATGCCTCTCTGTGCTACCAACATTAGCCCCGATGAGCAACTCTTCACTAGCTCATTGACCTTATTGACCTCCTGCTCATTTCAAATAAAAGGTTCGGACTCAGTGGTCCCAAGAGTCCTTTCAACGATAAAATTCATATTGCTATTCTTTATTTGTTCCAAATGTTTACACCAAAAATCCTTCTAACTCTTACTTACTCTGTAACCTTGATCAGATTATTGCACAGCTCTGTGCCTCACTTTGCTGCCTTATTTGCTAAGAGGGGGGAATGATATTACCTAACTTAGGATTTTGTTGTGAGACTCAAACCCTTGGAAGAGCGCCTGGCACTCAGTGAATGTGCCATGGCCGTTAGCTGCTGCTAATTAAATTTTCCACTTGCTTATTCGGTGGACGTCTTCTTACTCGCGTCTGCTCCCACACCAGGTTTCTAATAAATTCTCTATTTGTGGTTTTGAAACATTCCCTGAAATGGTGACTTATTAAACTTTATTCTGATTCTTACATACCATGAAGGTACTTCCAAACTCTGTAGGAATTAGAGGAAAGGTACAGTTTTGTCTGGCTGTCATTGTTGAATATGGCACTGAGGAATGCATCCCTGTTGGAGATTTGTTTAAAATCAGAGGTAAGTTTGGATTTCTCAAAAGAAGGTGCTCTTTGTCTTAAAGTGGCTGCATCTGGTGCAGAACAGAAAATGTTCATGCTTAGGCCAATTGTTGCTGGCCGAGGTGCAAAAATACACCTTACAAAAAGCGGTGAGTTCAGAGGATCCCGTTCATCTAGAACTCTAAGTCATAGGTTCAGTTCTCCGGCTTCCTGTGTGACCTTGTCCCTGTGTGACCCAGTTTTATGCAAGTAGGTTTCTCCCACTGTGAAAATGAGTCCTGTCAGAACTTTTCCACCAGCTAAGGAAGCTAAAATTTTCCTTTTCATGCTTTTAAAAAAGTGTACATGCAAACCAATCTGTTAACAGGTACACTACTTGGTATGGTATAAGTTACACAAGAACACTGATGAAATGCTCAAAGAAAACACTGGAAGAAACAAACATTTACTTAACCTTGGTTGTGCATGTGATTTAAAAACAATATTTTGTGGAGATATAATTGATATGTCAAAATTTGTACATAGTGAATGTGTGCAACTTGACGAGTCTGGAGATAGGTATACACCCATGAAGCCACCAGCACCGTCAAGGCCAGAGACAGATCCATGACCTTTCAAAGTATCCTCCACCTGCTTTTGTCCATCTCTCTCTCTGTCTGTTTGTTTATTGTGTTAAGAACTTAACATAAGATTGACCCTCTTAGCAAATTTTAAGTGTGCGATACAGTATTGTTAACCTTGGCACTAGACGAACAATAGATTTGCAGGACTGATTTATTGTGTGCATGTGATTTGAGCTCTTCGTTTACAAGAAAATACTGACCGAAGAGCTGGGAGGCCGGGGCTGGAGGTCCTTCTGGAAATGGCACCAGCTCTCCTTGTGACTACAGTCCAGGCTTTCTGAGCCTCATGTGAAAAGAATGAATTTGAGTGTGTGATTGTCACTCCTCTCTCTGTAAACACTAACTCCTTATCTTTCTTCTTCATTGACGGGGGATGACACTCAATCATTTTGTTCATCTGCTCCCCTCGCCCTTTCACAGTCACAGCCCTGATGAGACCCAGACCCATCTGTCCTGTTCTCAAAAGATCCATGCATTTTCTCTCTGCGTTATTTTTACTGGTGAGGCTTTTAAATCCTAGGAAGATTTTCTGAAATTTCTTTTAAGTCATTTGACATCTCTTAGTGCCCACATGTTCTATGCAGTGCAAGAAGCAACCAGTTCAAAATTTCTTTGCCACCTTTTTTCCTACTGATGGAGCTCCCAGCCCCAAACTTTACCCATGCTCAATTTGGAGCCTCAATTTTTATTTTCTCCTCTCAACTGCCTCTGCAGTGCTCCGTCTCAACCTGGTGGCTGCCAGGGGCACATGTCTACATTATTTTATAGGAATAAGCATCCTATTTCAGTATGTTGATCAGCTTTATAAAAAATTGACTACCAGTTTTTATCCCCTCCCTTGACATTTAAGTGAGTTTTTCTTTTTCACCTAATCGGTGGCTGGTGGAGTCGGGGTGCCGAGGGGCTGGAGCAGAGCTGCTCACCGCTGGAAGCCCCACAGCCGTCCTCAGCTCTAGGGCACATCCTTCCACGTGGTTTTGATTTATTGAGTAAGAGGGTTCTTCGAGTCTTGATTCATCTGGGGCATGTCGCTGTAGCCATCGCTGTACTTGGTCTCTCAGGAAGAAATCCGAAGGTTCAAGTCAGTAAAAGGGAACACAGGAAACAGCAGCTAAGCAACATTTTTTCCCCAGGTGGTTCTTCTGTCTTTGGAGTTGTAGATAACTTACTTTTCTCCCTGAGCTCATTGGGTATGTTAAACTGGCTTTTTTTTTTTTTTCCTTGAAGGCAGAGAGTGGGGTGAGATGGGAGCAGATTATCCGGCAGCAGCCAGGTTTCAGGTCCTGTTTGATGTTTACCAGGGGGTGGCAGCAGTTTTCCCTGGAGACGGTTGCACTCATTCAAGCCCACCGTTTCCTTTTTTGCTTTGTTCATCCCAAATGGGATTTCTATGAATGTCACCTGACCTCCTGTTGTGTTTTCAGAAAATACTTCCACTTGTCATTTTGATAAACTGAAAATAATCAGAAACATAAAAAGATGGCAACATAAACATCCACATACCCACAGACTAGAATAAGAGCAAACATTTGGTCATATTTGTTTCGTTAATCTAGACACACATACTTTTTAACTCACTTTTAATGGGTAAACTAAAGCTATTTATTATGGATGGCCCTATGAAAGAAGTCAAAAATTATCCAGAAGGATAAGTTTTACTCTTGTATAAACTCTTTTTAAAATAAGGTTAATTATTATAATTAACTGATCTGTACTCCAAGTCCAAAATCTTATGAAAGCAAACATTCTAACCCTTAAATACATGCAAGGAAAAAGCAATTTGTTTTCATGGTGAGACTTTTTCTGGGCTGTGGAAATTTTATTTGAAAATGCAATAAATATAAAACAAATATATCCTGGAAACACACGTGGTTTGGAAGGAAATGAAGATTTTTCCAATGTTGACGAACTGTAGTGGAAAAAGTAGAGCAGTGAGTAGTCTAGTGTTTTGTTTTTTCCCTTGAGACTGTTGAACTATGCACAAGATAGAGTCTTAGGGGGTAAAAAGAAAAATGAGTGGGGCAGAGGTTCTTGTATTTTTTCTAAACATTAGGGTTTTAAGGGTGCAGTGGTCAAGTCTCACTCTGGAGAATGAGTCAAGATTTCAGGTAAAGCCAAGATGTCAGGTAAATGAAAAATGATTATTTTTAAGTGTTGGAACTTAGAAAAATGGATGTATTTCTTTCTTGAATATATTTATCTTCTCAACTCTTGTAGGTTTTCTATAATTTCATTCTTCCTTTGTGGCTTTGCCATTTCTCATTTCAACTATTGCGTCCTTGGGCAGACTGATATGGGACATAAAGTCCATAGATGTTGACAGGTGAGCTCCAACCCTTTCCAGGAGCGCTGGAATTCTCTCATAAAGTTTCTCAGGAGTTTGCCCTCTCAAGTTTTTTCTCAGGGGTTTACGTGAGGCATGTAAACAGCGGCAGGATGCTTTACAGATCGCACCCTGGGTCTAAGCTATGTTTTCAGCAAGCTGTTCAACCTCATTTGGGCTCAGTTTTCCCATCTTTTAAGTGGATGGTAGTAGAACCAGCCTCCTGAGGGTAATTGTGAGGGTCAGATGGTGGTGCCTAGAATGTGCTTAATGTCATACCCAGCACATAGTAAGGACAAGAAGGTTTAAGCTGCTGTTACTTTTCTGCAGAATTATTTAGTAATTATACAAAAGCAGACTCCTTGTGTATGGAAACTTTATCCTTACAATAAAGAAAAATGTTTATGATGTCATTCTCCTAATTTGTCCCACTACTTCGGGTGAGGATTGTAAACACCGTGGATCACAGGCTTTCTCTTTCAGTGCCTCCAGTTTTTACATCGCCAAGTTATTTACTGAGGGAGAAGGAGCACACTGTCCAGCAGGCTTTCAAGAATTTTCCTGAGGTATTTCGAAGAGCATGTACAGTGAAGTGTGCAAATTCTTCACTGTTCTCAGAAGGTAGCACTGCCGCTGAGAAGACGTGAAGTCACAGATTCCCCAAAGTTTCTTGTAATGTACCTGGCATGGCCTTGGGCCTGAGCAGCATTAAAGACTGTGGTTTAACTATTGATACTGACTGAAAGCTTTCAATAATGTTGTCTGGTACATGATGAAGTTTCACATGCATTAGTAATGTTTCCCATTGTAGACAATGCCCGTAGATTATATGAAGTGATACTGAAGAGCAGGAAGGTGATAAAAATGTTACCAACTGCTAGTCCTGCACCCACAGGGTGGTCTCCTGCAAGGAAAAGGCGTTCTGGTTGCTGAGTTCTGCTAAACGCTTAGGTCTCTAGGTGCTACTTTCTGATTCTGGCTCATGCAGTTTCCTGTATCCATCTTTGCTGTTTTCCCCTTGTCCTCTTGTCTTTTTACCTTTCCTGACTTGTTTCTCTCCAGACACTTGGAATCAACTGTGGTCCTAGAAAGTGATTAGGATTTATTTTTTCAGTTATGTCTGCTGACTTGAAACAGTGTTTTGTCTACACACCCAAATGGTTTATTTTATTTCTAGAAAGCTTATACTGCGGGTTACCCTTGATACTTGCATTGGGAGAGGGAATCACAGGATGAATATTAGAATTCTCGTCCCGTTCATCTGTATGCTGGCAGAGTTGCGTCAATACACTGGACCAGACCTGAGTTACGGCCTGGAAGCAGGCACGGCTTCAGTTGGCTGGTGCGCTCACACAGTTCGGAGAGCAGTATCTTACAAATGATGCTTCGGTCTCAAGGTGCCGATTTTAACCCAAGAGAAAAGGTGACATGGCCAGATATGATTGTTCCTTCCCTAAAGTAATGCTTTACAAAAATGACCGATGACTGTTATCATTGCTAGTCTTAGCTCCTTTTATTTTTCCTCTCTACATATCATATTGTATGTACATCGAAATGGCTCTGTCTACCACTGAATAGGCAATTTTCTTTCTTTCTAATCATTTGAATAGTCTAAAAGAAGTGCTTGTTAAATGTTTCCTGGTGTATGTGGTGTGAGAAAAATCTATAATTGTTCTTGATTGGGACATTTCACAAGGCAATCATACCCCAGATATTATAATCCATGATAAATGATAGCACATTTTTATCTTTGCATTTGTGAAATCTTATTATACTGTTCGGCAAACGTATAAATGTTTTCTTCTCAAAAGGCCCTAGGCCTAAATTATGGCTTCTCATTAACAAATGGTTTCCATACTCCGGGAGACGTGTGCGGGCCAGCCTGTCCCACAGCCGCACCATCACTGCACTGTCTGCAGAAGGGGTCAGTCAGCCTTGAACTCTACCTGCCTTGGCTTTTTGTCTCTGTAAGATAAGGGGTATTTCATGTTCTATGGAATACTTACCTACGTGAACCTGAGAGGCAGGGATCCTCCACGTCAGTGAGTACAGATGGCTGGGCAGGAAGGAGAGACTGAAAACATAGCTGTGTTTTGTATTACACAGTTTAATTCCAACCATATATATTGTTATCCTGGAGTGCTGACTCTCTGGCCATCCGAGTGGAGTAAGCAGTTAGCAAATTGCTCACATGTTTTCCCCTGCAACTCGCTTAGGCAGATGTGGGCTGGAGTCTTTTACTGTTTAAGATGTATATATCAGTGTAACATGTACAGACAAGATGACTATCTTTCAATGTCTAGAAAAGGTGAATATAATTCAGCTAAGCCTGTGTTGCAGCTACATGTGGAACAGACCTTTCTTTCCCCTACCCAGAATCCCTCCCCCCCAAACGTTTTCATACTTGTCGGTTTCGGTATTTGTGAATAGAGACTGAAACATACTGCTTTATGAGCTTGAATGTATCATGTTGGGAAATAAAAGAAGAAAGCAATTAATGTTCTGAGAGCCTTTGGATTGGAATCCAGGTGTCTAAAACATGGGCTTTGTAATTAAGAGAGAAACTTCTGTGTTTAAAATTTAACTTAACTTTTAATAGCTGTTTTGAGGAAGTTTAGATATTAATGGGTTTTAAAGAGCATTTAGCGCTTTTGTTTGTTTGTTTTTTAGGAGCATAATATTAGTGTTACTTCTTGGCCTCTAAAATCAGAACTTGACTCTGCTTGATCACTTCCTAAGTATTCATGGCTTGCTTTCTGGACCCCAGAACCAGGGGTATTTTGTGACTGTTTGTAATTCACAATTGTGGCATCATCATTGGGACACTTCAGCTCTTCGTGGGATTCACTGAGGAACGGTTTCTTGAGTTCCTCCTGGGTGTCAGGCATAGAGCTGGAAATGATTACTGTGTGCAAGACAGCACAACATGAAATTTTTGTAGTGGAAAAGTGAGCATTTTTTCCCCTAAAGTTGCTTTTGATAATTCGAATGCAGTTTTGTCCATGTGATGTCCCTTCAAATTCTTGGTTATTAAAACAACACTTTGTACAAGTGACGTTTTCATTTCACTTTCCTCTGGAGTGTTCTTGCCCCTCAGAGACCCCTTTTCTTTCCTCACCCTGCTCGGACAGCCCTGTGGAATTCTCACATTTCTTTGCTTTGTGATTGGCTATCACAATGATAAAGTTCAGCCAAGTTGCCAAGGGCATCTCTTCAATTTTCTTTCAAATTAAACATGGAATGAGAGAATGTTGGCATGCTTCAGGGCAAGAGGTGCTAAGACTATCTTTTGGTTTTTTTCCAAGATACCGCTTCTTTTTTTTTTCAAAGTATATTAGTAAAAAGGATAAGTAAATTTAACCATTCTTCTGTAGCAATTTAGCAAATCGAGTAATATAATGTTTTAGGCAGAACTTTAGAAATACTTGGCTTTCTTTTGTTCCTTATTAGGAGCCCAGTATTACTTCGATTTGGTGCCATTAGTGAAATAAAGCAGATGAAAGAGAAGCCTTCCCTGTTAAAGAGGCACCACCTGATGCGTCTCTAAGGGGAAGGCCAGTGCTTCCCAGTATCTTCCCTGTCTCCATCTCTGAGGCTCAGACAAGGTTTTCCTTAGAAAGTTGATCTGAGAGAGAGGGAAGTACCGATTTGTTGTTCCACTTAGTTATGCATTCATCGGTTGATTCTTAGATGTGCCTTAACCGGAGATCAAACCCGCAACCTTGACCTATCAGGGCAACGCTCTAAACAACTGACCTCCCCAGCCAAGGCAAGAACAGATTTAAAGTACAGATTTTCAAGTGAGAAGGCATTAATATAGCCTGTAAATGGAGCAAGCATTTTAATCAAAACAAACTTCTCACTACAAACTGAGTACAATTACCCGTACGGTTTAAAAGCCCCATTTGTGCCCTGGCTCAGTTGGTCCGAGCACTGTCTCCTTCACCTGAAGGCTGAGGGTTTGGCTTCCAGTCAGGGCACATGCCCAGATTGTGGCTTCAATCCCTGGTCACCGTGCATTTGGGAGGCAACCAATCGATCTTTCTCTCTCTCTCTCTATCCCCCCACCCTTCTGCTCTCTCTAAAATCAATAAACATATGTAAAATAAAGTAAAAGCCCCATTTATCAGGGCACTTGCTCCTCTACCCTCTCCCTACCCCGCAGGCTGCTGAGGCTGCTTTCTCTTCTCACAGCCTCTGAGATTTTCCACGCCTCCTCCCTTTGAGGAACAATAGCTCTCATTTCTTTTTGGTGTTGTTTCTGTATACTTACATGATTGCGCTGTGCAAATATTCATTATTTTATTTATTCCCATACGCAGTTGGTATGGGTTCGGAAGCTCATAGGCGAGGAGTTTAAGAGGGCAAAGAAGTGAGGTGAGTTCTTAAAGCTAGCGTGTGACGCAACCAGGATTTAAAGCTGGGCCTGACTCTAAACACAGCCTTTGATGCCCCAGTGTGGCCTCCCAGCCCGCCAGTCTCATGCTTCCGTCAGCATCACCCATCATTGCTGCCCTAGACACCAGCTTACCCTGCACCTGCTGCCAGTCTAGTAACCATCTGTGAGAACTCAGCTCCTCACTTCCCTATGCTCGCCACTTTGTCATTTGTCACTTAGGTCTCCTGGGTGTCAGGACAAAGGTATGTTAGTACAAAGTTGTTTCTATTTCTTTAAAAAATATATTTTTTATTTATTGATTCTGGGGGTAGAGGGGGAGAGAGAGAGAGAGTGAAGAGAAGAGAAGAGAAGAGAAGAGAACCATCGATTTGTCGTTTCACTTACTTATGCATTCATTGGTTGATTCTTGTGTGTGCCCTGACCAGGGATCAAACTCATAGCCTTGGCGTATCCAGATAACACTCTAACCAACTGAGCTTCCCAGCCAGGGAGCTTCTATTTCTTTACATCATTCCTTCCATCTTCTCGCCATTTGTTAACTCAGCGTTCCATGAGCACCAGTATTGAACTGTAATGAAATCTGGGCTGCAGGCCATAATGTCTGTTCTCTGGAATCTTCCTCTTGTGGGATGGACTGCTCTCATTTCTCCAGACTTCCTTGGAAAAGGAAGGACTGCTTCTCATTCCTCTGTGCCGCATCGTAGCCGTTATTGCCCACCGTTGCTATTTAAGTCTCCTTCCTCGTGTTCTCCTGCACTCATTTCCGCTGTTTTCAGTAGGTACCGTGTTGGTGACTCATGAGAGCTTGTCCTGGATCGCCTTTTCTCCTCTGTCACCTTTTGAAGCGACTGTATCTTGAGACTCTTCCAATTCCCAGTTCTCAAATTTGTATTTTCTGCTCTTGAATATAATTTATGTGGCTCAACCTTTCCTTAATTAAAGTTGTTCTTTGACCTTTTGATCGCCACAGGTCTTGACATTTTATCTATTTATTTGTTTACTATCCCTTGTTGTTCGACTCAGGATCTAACTGGACGTACAGTCATGGCCTTGGTCTGTTTGGACGCTGTAACAGAACAGCATGGACTGAGTGGTGTGTAAACAACAGAAATTCATTTCTCAGTCTTGGAAGCTGGCAGTCTGAGATCAGAGTGTCAGCACGGTTGGGTTTACTGAGGATCTTCCTCGTTACAGATGGCTGATTTTTTTGTATCTTCACACAGCAGAGCCAAGGGCTGGCCAGGTCTCTTGCCTCTTCTTATAATGGCACCAGTTCTATTCATGAGCGCTCCGCCTCATGACTTCTTTACTTCCCGAAGGCCCCACCTCCAAATACTACCACGTTGGGATTGAAGTTTCAAGGTAAGAATTTTGAGGGAACACAAACATTCCATCTAATCCTCCAGGCTGCCATCTTTTTATCCAAATTCTTTCCCCTTTGATCTTCTGTGATACAAATCTCAAGCTGCTAAGGGATACTTGGTATGTTCTTTGCCCCCAGGTAGACTTTATTACTCCATGGAAATCTGTTGCTTCACTGGTTTTGGAGTCTTTTTTGCATCTCTCCCCACAGTGGCTCTTCCAAATGGTCCTCTGCAACCCCGGTCTTTGTTCCATACCGTCCCTCACCACTGAGACAACAGCCCTGCCACTAATGCACCGAGAAGGCAAAATCTATCTACTGAGAGCTCAGTGATCTTTTGTCTTGTTCTCACCACGCTTGTATTTTCCTGTTACCATACCCTGCTCTTCTTAAAAATGTCTTTATTCAGTCACCCTTTCTTTTAAGTTTCTTTTTTTCCTCCTATTTCAAAACAAATGGGGCCTATTGCCTCTGCTTTACTTCGGTCCCATCTGCTTCACTGGGCCTCGCACAGATGTTGCTCTGTTCCGTTTGCGTCTCCTTCCTCTCGTTGCCAGCACTGTGCCCCTTTACTTTGAAAAAATGTTTAGATTCTCTTCAATGTTACCTGTAAAACAAAAGCGTCCTTAGACTCTGCCCTAAAGACGTAGTATTTTTGCTCTTGCCATTCCTTTCATTGTTCAACTTCTTGGAGGAAAAAATCATTTAGAATCCTACCTGGCTGGTGTGGCTCAGTGGATTGAGTGCTAGCCTGAGAACCAAAAGGGTGCTGGTTCGATTCCCAGTCAGGGCACATGCCTGGGTTGCAGGCCAGGTGCCCAGTGGGGAGTACGCAAGAGGCAACTACATTTTGGTGTTTCTCTTCCTCTCTTTCTCCCTCCTTTTCCGTCTCTAAAAAAATTAAATAAATAAAATCTAAAAAAAAACCCAAAAGTCCCCATAGTATTCTTCTTTCTTATCACGCATACACATTTGTTCTGCAACTTCTAAAATGTTGCAAGAAGGAACCTGATTTTCTTTCATGCTCTGGGCTCTCCTAAATTGTTTAATAACTCTAGAGTCTCTCTGTAGACAAGCCCTGTATTTTCATTTGCATGCCAGAGAGCCAACTGAACTTGTCCCAAGAGCAAATTCTCTCCACGCCTTCCCCCAGCCAAAAATAAACACATGGAACCCACAACTCCACACTGTCATCTTGTTCAACATTGACGTTGCTGTTAATTTTAGTGATAACTCAATTCTGCCCTCCAGGTTGGACATTTTGACTGTGTTTGCAAATAGTCTCTCTCCTTCAGGTGCCCACACTCTGTTATTAGCACTGGTTAGGTTTTCGGTTCACTGTTCCCTGTGCCAAGGCTCTGGCTCAGATCGGTGTTCCAGTCACGATTACTGCAAAAGTCTCTTAACTGATTTTTCTGTTAGTCGTCCCTCTGTCTCATATACATCAAACCAGATTAGTCTTCCCAGCATTACTCTTTGGTGATGTCATTCTCCTACCCAGATTTTAGGAACTTCTCAGTGCCTGGAGGAAGCTAATTTTGTTACTCTATGATGTTCCATGTTCTGTTTGGTGTGGACCCCACCTACCTTTTCTGCTGTCTTCAGAGAGCATCAAGAGTTTGCTGTCTTCTCCAGCTGAACTGCACCACTTACTGTTCCCAAGCATTTGCTTTTGGGATTCCCCACCCCCTGCCCATCTAAATGCCTTTACTTCCCCTAAAACTTCAGCTCAAGTGCCTTCAGTGATGACCCAGTTGATTAAATACGTGGATTAAAGCAAGAAATTTCAACCCTAAACCTTGCCTGTTAGCATGGGTATTTAATGCCTGTTCATTTAGCCCTTCCAATTGGATCCCTTTTTAAGGACTTTAGCCTTCTAGCAATAGGTGCTTAGTATTATTTTTTTGACCAATCTCTTGTTCATACCATTTATTACTTGGCCAACAGTGAGAAGGGGTGAGTGTGGGTGGCAGCTCAGTCGACACGAGGACCCTCTTAAGGTTGGGGCTGTGGTTGATGTTGAAGCTGGAAGGATGAGCTCGTGCCTCCTCATTATCCAGCTCTTTTTGCTCTTTGAAAGCAACCTTAGGATACACCATCTTTCAAATGTTTTTCTTTTTCTTTGCTCTTAAACACACAGGAACACACACTTGAACCTGTCTTTGTTCTAAGCACTGAAGCCAGACTGCCTGGGTTTGAATTTGGGCTCTGTCACTTAGTAGCTGAATGACCTGGGCCAGGATTTATAAGCCCTCCGTGCTTCACTTCACCTCTGTATACGTGGAATGATAATAGTACCTCGTGATGTTTTTATAAGTGTTAAATGAGTTAACAATCCATGTATGGCATATGGTGCATTCTCAAATGCTGGCAATTGTATTACCGCTATTAAGCAATGAGGGATTGCTACAAGAATACGGACAGATATTAGAACTTGGAGTTTTAATTTACTTCCCAGATTACTAAAGTGTTATGATTTTAACACATGAGGACATGAACCAGGAAGATCTAGAGACTCTTACAATGGAGCAGAGCAGAAGAGAATGAATGGAAATCTGAGGGAAATTATAGAATCCAGCCTCCTATTTGTTTTGTCATATACACCCTGACTTAATTACCTAAACCATTTAAGACTACGGATGATTACTTGTGGGATATGTAATAGACACTGAGCAAAGTGTTTATCAAATACTTCCTAGGTGCCAGTCATAATACATGGCCTTTGAGATGCTCAGACCTGTGTGATAAATGGGCAAATACCTACAGCCCAGCGCTGGGTAGCGCTGACACTGAGGTACATAGGATGAGCCCCGGCCTCTCTGCCAAGACCAGAGAAGGTGTCATAGGGACAGAATCTTTAAAGATGGTCAGACTTTTGTTTGCTGTACTAAGATTTGTGAGAACAGCCCAGTGCCAACGATGCTTTACTTGGTATGCAGGGAATGTTATCATATTGAGTGTTTCGTTTTTATTTTCAACAAAGCATTTTAGATTTTAAAACTTTTTAGAAAGCTGCTTTTTAATACTTGGAGGGACAGTATGTACAGATTCACAGGATGCCTTTGTGTCTCTATCTGGGTAATATATCTAATAAAACCAAGAAAATGCTCACATTAGCCAGGACGTGGATTGAGTCTGTCTGTGGTTCCTAAACCTGATAACAGTGGGAATAACCTAGGGGAGCATTTTAAAGATGTGGGAGCCAGGCCTCAGTCCAGATAAACTGAAACAGGCTCTCTGAGGGGGAGCTCGGACTCTGCGTCCAGAAATCACAGATGTTTGAGGACCACAGGAGAAACCAGTGCTCGCTGTGCGCTTGTACTGTTGACATGGAAACCACTGATTGTGCCTTTGGTACTGATGCATGCTCTCATGGAAACTGCAGGAAAGCACAGAAGTGAGTGGAAACTCAGTAGGAAGCATCATCAGATTTTGACTTGTGCTTATCTGGTAACTTATCCCAGGAAGAACCTACGAGAGGCAGTAACTTGAAGAGAAAATTATGTATAATTTTTATAATTATAATTTTTCTCATTATTTATAATTCAGAAATAATGTTTAGATTTCTCAAGTTCTGTCGCTACTGCTAGAAAGTCAGGTAATCATTTGCTCTTTTGTCTCCATTGTTTTCTTGGAAAAGGGTCCAATCTTCTTGTTCCCAGCTCCTTTCTTTCTTCTGAATCATAGTCCAGACTTGAAAGGTGTGCTTACCTGGAGGGAGTTTTCGGTACACCTTAATTGTTTAAGGTAAAATACGTGTGGTGGGGCAAAAAACAACCTGTAGGGGGAGAAGTTAATAATTTCAGTCAAAACGTGAACATAAAACTTAGGAATTTGCTTGGTCATGTGAGGCCATCACAAGATTAAGTGTCCTGTGTGCGTATGCACATCTTTTCTAGACCTTATATTTAGGATGCTTCCTGGAGTGGTCCTTGCAAAGCTTTGGTCACAGCCTGGCGATGGCAAGCCTTCCTCTGCTTTGATGCTGCTGTAGCGCTAGACCTCAGTGGGCCCACTGCAGTCATTATTCTGAGTCCTATATAACGGGGACAAAGTAGACGTAATGAATATTTTTATAATGACAAATTTCAATCAAACCACAAATAGGGGATACCCCTCACAGGTATGACTCAGATTCAACATTTTTAAGTGGATATATATATATTCTATATATGCTTCATCTGTCCTTTGCCTTTTGTCCCTGAGAAAGTATTTGAAAACACATTTCAAATAACATGGATTTGACTTTAACGTCTGTCATTGTCTGTATGTAAAGTGTGGTTCTCACATAACCCCAAGGCCATCACCACATTTAACCCATTTAACAATAATTCCTCAGCATCGTTTAATACCTGTCATGACCAAATTTCTCAAATTGTCTCAAAAGTGGCTTTTATCATTTGTTTATTTGAATCAGGATCAAAGTTTGGGAAAATGACATTTTTTAGGGTGGTAATAAAGACACACTTAAAGAACACTTAATTCCTGAGGTAAGTAGAAAAAGCAGGGGTGTCAGGGGGTGGTGGTAGGGGGAGAACCCAGAAGCTCATGGGATTTCTTAAGTATTTTGTGGAAGGAACTAATACTTCTTCTCAATTTTCTGTCCTTAATGAGCATGATGACCTATCCCTTGAGAATGAGCAATCCGATGCACTTTTTAAACAATGTAAACCATAGTTTCTAGTTTACCGAGAGATTACTTTTCACATTGCATTCCATGTCAGTGAAGATACAGTGATTTCATGTTCTAAAGTTAGTCCTGCAATTACCGCCCTGATTGCTGTTAGAAACATGCACACGAAGAGTACAGTGACTCAGCAGAGGGTGATACCAGTGGGCTGTAGCTTTAGCTTTCCAATTATGATGGAATTACACAAAGAATGCACAACTTGATGGGCATTTTTCTGCTCCCCAGGATGTTTTTCCACACATCACCCCGAGGACCAAGCACACTCAGCCTCCTTTCTATTATCTTACTTTACTTTTTTTTTTAAGTAGTTGACGAGAATTTGGGGAGCATAGCACACAGGTGAATTGTAAAACTCCATAGCAAGCGCTTCCTCTTAATCAGAAGTAAGCTATTTATTCTCTCATGATTACAATGATTCAAGGGTTATATTTGAAGAAAATAATATTACCAAAAAGGTCTAATTTTGAACATAAATTGATGTTCATATGACCCCGCTGTCTGTGAGGTCATTGAATGTTTTTATTGCAAACATGTGAGTGGACACTCTGAGTTGAATGAGACATGGCACCTGCCTTCCAGCATGCCTGTCCTCCGAAGGCGGGGCAAGCAAGGTGTGGTGAAGATAAGAGGTTTAGAGCAAGGAAGCTGGAAATGGGAGGGGGGTCACCTAGAAGTTCTTGCAGTAACAGAAGTTAATTAGCAACTGGAGTAGGATCTTCACATGAGGTGACAAGAAGAGATGTTAGAGAAGTTTAGAAATACCCTGTCAACTGGGTGACCGAGTATTTGTGCTGCAGTAACCCAATAAAAGATGCTTATTATGTTTTTAAAAAGAGACATTGATGGGGGAAGTTTATTTTTGAAATTTCAGTATCTTCACTTTGATATCATAGGCAACTAAGGGGAAACTGTTCACTAAATATTGAGTTGATGTAGTCAGGATACAAGGTAGAAATGGTATTGTTGATTTGGAAGATAATAAAACCTTTTACTCATCTAGATAGAATACATTGACCTTCATATACTAGAAACTGTATTAATGGGCCAGTAATAAAATTTTAAGTGTCTGTCCTCAAGGAGCTCATCATTTAGCAGAACAGATGAATGAGTAGGTTCTCAGAGGGAGGGACTGTGTGTGAACTATGTGTATTATTAAATGTTTATGATTATGTATAGTTTACACAATATTATGTAAATTTGGTAGAACTAATGGATTTTTTTTCTGTAACTTCTCCTTTCAAGTCCCCTTCAAGTTTTCCTTTTTTAAAAAAATGTAATTTTAGAATTAAGACAAGTGTGAGCAAGGTGATTTACTGAAGTGATTGAGTGGGAGAGGCAGGACTGGGGTCAGAACTTGTATTTGTTCTACGTGCCTGTGGTCTGGTGATAACTCCTCGGTGAAGGCTATGGCCTGAACAAGCTGTATGTGGCTGTGTGGGGTGACAGCCCACCTGTCCCCTCCCTCACTGCTGTCTGCCAGTCTAAGCCACCCTTGTAGCTACTGGGCCATTTGTGTTATGAGCAAGATGTGGGCACCAATCCTGTTTTTTTCTATTACCTTTTTTCTTCTTTTCTATTTGTGCTAGAGATGGAGGAACCTAGTCCCTGTCTCCTAATCTCATTAGCTTCGTGTATCTCCTGGTTCAAGGTCACTGTTTTTTTCTCCTCTTCCATGAACAGAGAGGGGAAAAAAAACCTGACACAAAGTCCACTAACTAAAGCTTCAATCTTTGGCATTCCCAGTGTCAGTAAATGTTGCTTTTACATTTTTATTCATGCTTCTTCTTGAATTTGCAATGTACAAAATGATGATGTTTTTGTGTTTTGATTATTTTTATGTCATTTTTAAAATTCTCATTCAGGTGACACTTAATACTTGTATTCTTCTTGTTCTGAAAGGGCTTTTGGCAAACATAAAAGGTTTGGTCTCTTTTTAAAAAATAGATTCACAGTCTACTCTGTGTATTTTTCAAAGTGCATGGGATGCATAGTGTGTTTAATAATCAGTAATAAACATTACAATTTATTTTTGTAAAGTTGGTAGCATAATAAGGCCATTTAGTTATACCACAAGAAAGGAAAGCTCATAATGGACTTCATCTGTTTACTCTTACAACTTCCTGAGTTAAGTTTTCTGTACCATGTAATGGTGATCCATTAGTGATACAAGGTCTTTGGGATTCTTTAAGTACCCTCTTAATAGCCATTATTTGAAGAAAGATGAATCTGGTGGTAGTTTCAAGCCTATAATACCATGGCTTATAAATAGGCTGATTCAAGTTATGCTTGTTTCGGTTTGGAAATGTAACTTCAATGCACATCCTGTGAGAAACAATAATTTGACAGTGGAATTGGCTGAGCCTGATAAAAACTCAATAAATGGGAGACACAATTCTCTGGTAGCATTGAAAGTCATCTTGATCCTTCAAGACTATTAACACAGGAGTGTCATCATCAGTAGCAAAATGCTTGCTGGTTCTTCAGGGACCCCATACAGTGATTTTCGTGAATGTTAGAAACAGTTGATGAAATGTATCCTGTTGTTATACAATACCTTCAGAAAGAGGAAAGCTAAATAGTTGGCAAAAATGTGAAAAAGAGAGCCATTTCATAAAAACAAACAAAAGTTGTCTTCCTCAGAGTTCTTTCTGCCTTGCTTTAAGTGGCTGGATTTGGGGCCCCTTCTCTGGATTCTGTAGGAGCTTGTACATACCTCTGTTGTAGCACTTACTCTGTTGTACTGGTTTTATTTTCACATGTGTCCTAAATGACTATGGCATATTAAAGCCAGGGCTGTGGGATCCACTCCCACTCAGTTTCTCCAGTTATTTCTGGGCATCACAGGCGGTCACCCTATGGCACCCATCACAACTTCCCTGCCTTGCTTGCATAGCTACTCGTCAATGTCTGTGGCTCATGAAGTCATCTGGGGGAGCCTCACCATGACCACTACTTATGAGCACAGGTGCTAGGCAGGAGCCAAAGACTCTTGCTTCTGAAGTTTCTCATGTTGCCAACCTGTAGGGTATGGGCCATGCTGGCTTATATGCAGAGGTAGAGACACTGGCACCCTGCTAAACTTTAAGGTGTATTTTGGTCTTTTGAATGAAGGCTGCTTGGGTCTCTCCACAGAATCATCCAGCTTATCCAGCTACAATTCCTCATCCTTTTAACTTCTGGCCAAAGGGCTGGCCAACACATCCCAAGCCTACTGCCTTGAATTTTCATCTGTCCTAGGACTCCCCCTTTGCAACACTCTCCCCTCGATCCCTGGTACCAAACAAAAATGGCATGGAGCTCAGCAAAGGGGAGAAGGGTCATTTCTTCTAAAAGTGTTTGAACTCCAGTTACAAGAATTCAGATAACTCTGTTAAATGCATATTTGTGTTCCTTACTGGACTCTGACCTCTGCAAGGACAGGGGCTGTCTTGATCTGGGATCCTTGGCGCTTAACACAATGTTAAAGAAGTGAAAGTTAATTGGAGGGGGAATTATTGCTCTGTCTTGGTCAGATGTATTCGTGTTCACAACTCATTTCAAGCTGAAATAACTCCCATCAGTATCCTCTGCTTCTCATCCATTAAAGAATATTAAATATGTAAATATACTTGTTGCTCAAGTTCTATTTCAAGATTCCTTTTAGTGGAAAAAATGTTTGGTATATCTTTTCCCTTGAGTCATTGTTCTTGGAAACACTGATAAATGTCTGGGGGATGCTTTGCAGTATAAGAGTTCTGTGGTAGGTAATGCTTCCTGAGCCTCCAAATTGGTGGCAAGTTAAAAATGATGGTTCTTGTGGGCTTGCCCCTGTTTTAGGTGTGGAATATTTGAGAACAGGGTGTCGTGGCTGTTAATGTTACATGCCCATAGGAATTTTCTTTTAAAATATTACTTTAAAGTTACTGTGGTATTTAAGTTGATAACAGCCACTAATGTGTTAGGCCCTAGCAATAAATAAAATCTGATCTGTAATCTTCACAACAATCCTTAGAAGAGGGATCTGTAATAAGCCAGAGTTTAAATATTTGAGGCTGTGTGGACCAAAAGTCTCTATAGCAACTTCTTAAACTGGGAAAAGCTTTGGACTTGGATGTTAAGAGATTCACTTAAGGTCTCTTTGCTTAAGGACCAGCCCCAGGGTTTGAACTGACTCCACTCTGTCATGATTCAAAAAAAATATCAATAGTAAGTTATTTGTGTCTGTATAATTAGATAGGAGTGTCCACTACCTGCCAGCCACTGTATTGTGTGCTCTGGAGGTGATCCAGGTTTACTCATAGGACCCTACAGTGTAGAGGGAGAGGTAGTCAATAAATAGGGTTGGCCAAAAAGTCCGCTACATTTTTTCCCCCATAAAATAAAAGACACATTTTTCATTTTCACCAATCACTTTATTGGTTTGGATATTTTGAGTATGTTGGCTATCTCTCACTACTGGCTTCTAGTGGGTAGAGGCCAGGGGTACTCCTAAACATCTTCCAATTTATAAGACAGCCCCGCAGCAAAGGATTATTTGGCCAAAACGTCAATAGTATAAGAAACTTCGCAACCCTCTTGGGCACATTTGATCAGTCACAGCACCTTCTCCATACACTGCACAAATCACTTTTTGCATTTCAGTGGCATTTTTACCTTTCTTGAAATACTAAAGCATCATATGCCAAAAATGTTGTGTATTTTCTTCCATCTTCAATATTAAAAGAGCTACACAAAAATTCACCAATTTTGATAGGTTGTTTTTCAAATGCATGCTGATATGACAGCCGTCACAATCTAACAAAATTCTTTCGAATGAAGTTACAAACAACTGAGCACCGCTAGAGCCACTGTATGGAAAAAATAACGAGCTTTTTGGTCAACCCAACACATACCCAACTCAAGTGATAACAAATCAAGGTTTTCAGATGAAAAATTAAATATCTCTGTTACTGGTAAAGCTGATACTAGAGAACACGGCTTTAATGTACAGCAAAAATGAGCCTCCTGATTCCATTCCTTGGATTCAGATCCAGCCAGGCACAGGCAGTGTGGACAACCACAGGCCTCCGTGTGGATCCTGCTTCTATAATACTGTGGGAGTACCAGCAAGTCCCAGAGAGGGAAAGGACGAGGGAGGGCACTTGTCTGCAATGTGTAGTTCCTTGTCCTGAATTCTACATACAGAGAACTCCCTTCTCCTTTCTTGGGAATTAGTGACAGGGAGGAGCACATACATCATCTGTGAATAGAGATGTCCCCACCCCCACACTCACGTGAAGAAGGAAACATCAGGAACAGGGAGTAAGTGTCCTCCCTCTTTCTGCACAACAGAGAAGAACTGGCCCAGCTGAGTTGCTTTGGAATTTACAATGAGGAGAAATTCCAGGAGTGGGGAAAAGAAAACCTTGACAGAGAACATGGCCTTTAGATAAGTCCTTGAACAATTGTCACTTGGATATGTGGAGGTAATGGGGGCAGGATGGGCTAGAGAAAGTGAATATCAGAAGCAAAGGTGTGTTTAGGAGGTCAAGAGGTCAGTTGCTAGGTCACAGAGCTAGGGTGACCAGATGTCCCAATTTGCCTGCACCTCCAGGTTCCAGCCTTGAAAGCCTTGTGTTCCAGGAAAACCCCCAATCCTGGACCAAGTGGGTGGCTGGTCTCCTGAGTGTCAGCCTAGAAACTTGAAACTTTTATTTGTTGGATGGTAGAATATATATAGAATGGCAGGTCACTGCACTTATTGTATATATAATAACATCCACTAGGCTGGAAATAAAGGGTGAGAGGCCAAAGGTTATCAGTAGACATTGGGAATCCCTGAAGAATTTTTGAAGGGTGTGGGGGTTACATTGAATCTGAGTATGTAAATATGTAGAAAGGAGCTTGTAGACAGTTGAAAATAAAACCAGATGAGAATACATCAGGAAGTAAATGGAAACATCAAGGATGGTTTTATTTTTGAGAATGATGAAATACTAAAAGGAAGAAATATAATCCCTTTTTACTGTTCCTATTAGACTCTGCAAAGAACGACTTAGAATTTGCTCCCCAAACTACATCCATGCCAATCCGTCCACTCTAAGGGATGGTGATTTATGTGATGTGATGGAGATGTTAGCTAACGCTGCAGTGGTAATCATATTGCAGTATATAAATGCATGAAGTCAGCGTGTTGTGCATATTAAAGTTGCACAATATTAAATGTCAAATATAGCTCAATAAACAAGAATCTAATGGATAGTGGTAATTTGGAATGATTGCTGTAATTGAACTCATGTGTTGTTTAATTTAAAAAAAATACAAGTTTTCTACTCTTGTATTTTCCCATATAAAAATGCCTTTGTAATGAAGGATGCATTTCCAGTGAGTTCCTTGAAATTATTATTCAAGAGTTGTTTTTATTACCATGACTATTTTGAATGTTCTATCTGCATGTAGTAATCCTACCAGACTGATAATTCATTTGGCAAGGCCACTGGACAAAGCTTCTATGGTGGTTTGTTGTTGGTACTAAACTAATGAAACTGGATGAACCGGATGTAGATGTTTTCTGTTTAAGCATCTATACAGTGTCTTTCAGTCAATAACTATTTTTTAATTAATCCATTAGATAATTTTCTTCACTGAGAAATCTAAAGGAAAATGCAGTATGTTTGGGTAATGTTAGTCTTTTGAGTAATGAGCCTTATTATCTAAGCAATATTGGAAGTATTTTTTTATAATTTACTCAAAAGGTCCAGATAATATAGAAGGGCTATAGAGATCCAGTTCCTTGGAAAAGCCAGGAGTAGTTTCACGAAATTATTTGTATATTTTTATTCTTACCTGAGGACATGCTTATTGATTTTAGAGAGAGGGGAAGGGAGGGAGAAAGAGAGAGAAACATCCATGTGAGAGAGAAACATTGATCGATTGCCTCTCATATGGCCCGTTCTGGGCCTGAAGCTGTAGCCTAGGCATGTGCCCTGACCAACAATCAAACACGCGACCTTTCGGTTTATGGGTCAGTGCTCTGACAAACTGAGCCACGCTGGCCAGGGCCAAAATGACTTGTATTAATTGGTAAAGGTTTTTATTGGTAATTATTATGTTAATTATTTTGAAATGGATTGGTTGGTTATTGGATTTTCTGCCTAAACTTGGATTGCTATGTTGTTTTTTTAATTTTGAAATAACTTCAGACTTATAGAAAAGTTTGAAAATTTGTACAAAGAATTCTTACATACCTTTACCCAGATTCCTCCAATATTGATATCTTACCACACTTCATATTTGCTATGTCATATTATCTATTTGTCTCTATTCTTCCTGAATTTTTGTACGTAAATTAGCGACAATGCTCCTTAAAAACATCAGTATGTATTTCCTAAAAACAAAAATTTAATTTATAACCACAGTTAAAATAAGGAAACTAACATTGATATAATACTGTTGTCTACAGAACTTACTCAAACTTTTTCAATTGCCCCACTAATGTGTTATGATGTACAAGAAAAAAAATTTCTGTTTCAGACCTAATCCAAGTTTTTAACTCTTTTCTAGCAATGGGAAACCTCTCTCATCCCTAACATTCGCACAATCCTAAAATATACACAGAATACATTTAGCGATACCAACTCGTCCCCCTGTGAAAAACTTGCCGTGAATCAGGGTATGTGTACAGTGCCCATTGCCTTTAGCTTAAGAGTATGTAGTCCAAAGGTTACTCCAAAGGTTACCTAGGTCCGTTTGCCTCCCATGGCAGCGCAGTTGTGTTCTTCATTTGAAATTCAGCGAGATCGATTTATTTTCTATTTTGGTTTTCCTCTTCTCCATCCTTATTGTTTTCACTTATTTTTAAGTCTGTCAAATATTACTATGATTTTGAAGGTCAGAACACTGCAAAAGAGGTGTACGTGCTTCCCACGCCCTATCCTTCCATCCTGTTCACATTTCCCTCCTTTTGCTCCATGTCACCTGTCTGCTGCCGACAACTAACCTCAGCAAGCTCTCGTTGTGTATCTAGTTACACAAGTGAGCAGACATGTATGCCTTCTCATTCCCTCCTTTTTCTATCAAAGATGACATACATTAGATAGTGCTGTGCACTTTACTTTTTTTTTTTTATACTTCATACCAGTTTAGAGATCTCCCTTATTCTTTTCTTTCTTTCTTTTTTTTATGGCAGCATTGTGCCCTGTTTTGTGGTTGTACCAGAATTATCCACTTACTCTCCTGTTTATGGGCATTTAGGTTGCTCCCAGTATTTTGCAGGGACAAACAGTACTGCAAAAAAGGAACCTCGTGCAAGTGTATTTTCAGATTAATTTTCATTCCATCACAGCAACTTAATCCAAGTTTTCTCCAAGCTGTCTTTGATGGAGACAATTCTAGCATCATGTGTTAACTTGGTTTTCTTCCTTCAGACATATCCTCAGTGTATAAAATTATTGAATTCTTTTACTTTTAAACACAGAAACACACCATATTGGGACTACACACCATGAAATTTCAGTAATTTAATTCATGTTTAATGTGTGGTCAAAAGAGCCCTTATGCTTCCTGGCTTTTTATTATCTTAGGTAATCTGAGCAGCTTCTAACGAGAGGTTCTAAGAGAATTTGGGTGACTGGTTTTATAGCCGTAATTGAGACACAGCCCCGCATAACTCCTTCCGTCCCCCACTTCCTCCTGCCTGGGCAGGGTACCGGCCTCAGAGACCGCAAGGCGGGCCATGTGCTTTTTTGAATTAATAGTTGTTCTTTTATTATCAGTAGTCTCCCAAACAATGTATTTTTCTAAACACTTGGTTATCTAATATCTCTTATCTGTGACCGTAACACAGTGTCTTCTTAAACAGAACCATATCTACGGTGGATTTATGAGTGAGGACGTTTGTGGGGCTGCTCTGCGACATGATTAACATAACCACCTTTCCATTTAACTGTCACCACCTTAGAGGAAGCCAATCTTAATTTTATTTGTACATCCTTTCTCTTAAGTGTTTGCATTCTGCTGGCTTAACTTTTAATCTAAAATCAAAGCATATCATTTTAGTTCAGATGCCATGTGTTGCGTTTTATCTGATCCTCATGCACTTGAACTCGAGTTTCCTTGACAAAGACTCTGTTGTTTCGGGGGTGATTGACTTTAACCAGAAGCTGGTGCTTTCTAAGCTTCATTTTTCAATGATCTCGGGGGGCAACGTGGCCTGCTCCTCAGGGACATTTTTCTCAATTCCAAATTTGCTGTATTTGATTCAAGTGATATAATTTTATTCCTTTGCTGTGACCATGAAAGGGGTTTGTTCTTGATGTTTCTGAAGAGTAAATTGTAAATACCATATGAATACCAAGAGGCTTCAATTTGAAAACTTGATTATTGAGCCATTTCATTGTAAGAAACCAGTTGCTCTGTCCCCTTCATTTCCTTTTTTCCCTCTGTCTCTCCTTTTGTTCTCATTTTAGTTATACTTGCTATACACAGATATACTTGTATTCTCCTGGTTAAAAAAAATAACTACTGTTCTGTCAATTTCTGATATTTTCAGGGTGTTTATACTTTCACATTCATAAACTCTTCCACATGTTTGAGAGCTTGGGAATGAAGGATGAAGGGGAAGTATTTCTCTTCCCCAAAGGCCAGGGTGGGGACTTCAAGAAAGTCGCTCCTCAATTTTGTTACTACTGACAAGAGGGGAGAACGGCCTTCCCTTCCGTTGCTGGAAATCCGCTCAGGCAGCAGACTGCCCTAGCTGTGCTAACTGAAGGAGAGAGAGGGCACCATGACCTCAGAACCTCCTCTAGGAGGCACTGAAGACAGCACCTGAGTGTTTGATTACAGGGCGGATGAGATTAGGGACGCTGCCCTCCACAGGACCTTTATAGCAGCAGAGTGGGGAGGGGAGTAGCTGACGCATCGGGGCACGTGGTGTGGACATGGTTTATCTGGCGGATGTGGTGAGGTTTGTGAAGGGACTGCCGAAGCTCAGAGGAGTTTAGATGGGTGTTAACCTCCCCAACAAGTTTCCTTGTGATGGTGAGGGTCATGAAGTCATCGCTTTTCCTTCCTGAGCACATTGGCAGTGAGACCATTACAGTCCACGAAGGAGAGAGATAAGACCTCATCTTTTAAGCGGAAGGCATGGCCCCTTTTCCTCTATAGCATACTGGGAAGTTAATGTATTCAGCCCCTGTACACTCCAAGCTGTTGGGGAATTAGACTTTTCCTGCCTGTGTGTGGGGAGAGGAAAAATTCAATTTAAACTGATGATTTGAAATTAAAAAGCGGCATGCTTTCAATATGCAGGAAGAACTACTGTCATAAATTTCAACTTGCTTTTATTTATGGAATCTGCTCAGTGTGTCTAAGGAACTGATACCCAAGTGGAAAATGGGTGTGCAGTGTAGCAGAAAAGGAGGCAGGTTTGGGGTAAAAATCAGTTTATTTACATATCCTCATGAGTCCAACTGTCTCAGCAAGTGGTTAATGGTTTGTTTGGCAAAGAAGTGCAATTGATTTGTCTTTCAAATCCATGATCTAGAAAACATTGTCATGAGATTGTTCAAAATGACTGAGACCACACCTTAGAGATTTTCCTCTTTATTATTTAATATTGTGCAAAGTTTAGCATATTGTGCATGTATATCTTGTTAAGTTAGACTGAGTGTTCCTGAAGATTAGGAGCCTTATTTTATTTTCTAACGAACCAAGTAAAAGATGTGTGCATTAAAATTTATAAATGGAAATGCACTACACTTTAGCTCTTTATTTTTATGTGATAACAGACATCTCTACTAGATGTGAAGCACGAGGGTAGACTCTGGGCATATCAAAATGTATAGGAGGTGCTACCTGTCCTTGAGGAGCTTCCTGTCTCCTGGGGAAGACATATAGACAGCTGGGTAATTCCATCATGATGTGACAGATATAGTAAAAAAAAAAAAAAGCCAGTCCATCCTGTCTCGGACAGCCTGTCATGGCCCTTCAGCCCTAAAAAGTGGTTGGAATATCTGGGAAGGCTTCCTGGAAGGGACTGCGCATGCCTTAAGTCAGGAAATCATATGTCATGTTACTTATCCTTTTGTCCCTAGTGTGTGGGACATAGAAAATAACCATAAATGCTGAATGGATGAGTGAAATAAAACCTGATGTGAGCCTCAGCCTACGAATATAAAGTAATTAGAAAAATAAGGGCAGTTGGGGATGGATGGTGAAGAGCAGAAGCGGAAACTCGAGAGGCTGGGGTGGTATTTGTGTAGGGATGAGGTTGGACTTGTTTCTTTAGGTAGTGGAGACTCCAGTGGATTTTTAAATGAGGGATGTTAGGATTTTTATGTAATTTTTAAATCCCTCTGAAAGTCTAGTGGAGAAAGGATTAGATGGAGGCGAGAGTCGGAAGCATGAAAGTGTGTTGGCTAGCGGACTAGCCCAAGTTCTGCAGGGAGCAACATGGGCATAGAAACACAGAGAAGTTCTCGGAGTGAAGGACTCATTGGAGAGGGAAGATCGATAGGAGTTGGTTAACTGGCCCTGGTGAGGGCATGGCAGTCTAGGGTGGAAGTAAGGCTTGGGTGGCTAAAATATAAGCAGAAGTCTTCTGGATAGCACTTCTGGAAAAGCTTTTGGGTCCTTATAAAAAAATGAGCGAGACACCCCTGGCACATACCCTTGTCCCTGACTAGCATGCCCCTTACTACCGAGAGTCTGGTAAATAGTCATTTAGCCAAGCAGATGGCCTCCCCGAAGAGAATTGGGATCTGGAAAGAAGGGTAGGCAACTAGTAATGTCTGATACATGGTAAGTTACCTGTTACTCTTCCTACACTAGTATTAAACACAGAACATGAAGTCTAGTCTTTTTAACAACATTGTGAGGAAAGCATATACCAATGGGTGATTATTCTATTTGCAAGAAAAATGAGGTTGTCATATCCTTCACATGCACTCAGTCAGCAAGTGCTTTAGAATTTCTAAGCCTATTGTTCGAAACACAGAGAATAACAAAAAAGATAACAGACACAAAAAAGAAAGGAGGTAATTGTGTTCTTTCTCACCCAGCTTGATTTGAATGAAAAGTTAACAAAAATAAACCAACAAAGGAAAGTTTAAAAGTAGCATGTAAACATGTGATTATAATGTGGTTCAGACAAAAAGGCTGAGAGAAACCCACAGAAGGGAAAAGCTACCATGGAGCAGGGGTCAGCTTTGCAGCCCATGTGACAAAGAAACAAGAGGGAAGGAATGGAATAGGTTGTATTTGTTTTTAAAATAAGAATCATGTACAATGTTTCTTGTATCTTGTATCTTCTTCAATGAATGTCTATTTTTCATAAAAAAATAAAAAATCAGCACTGGGTAGTTCACTGTAACATGTTGAATTAAATTCATTCAATTTGTTAGGTTTGAAAACAGTAGGGACTATGAGGTCTACAGAACAGAAAATAATAATCTATCCGGCTTGCTTTTATATACATCTCTTTTGTATTTATATTTTAAATCATCTATATTGTATTGGCTGCACTTAAATATACTGCCATATGTCAGTTTTCAAAACTATTTTAAACATATATGCAATAACATATGTGCAGTTCTTGGGCTGGCTTGAAGTCTGTTTTCTTAAAGTATGAATTGTTAACTATAAAAGCCAAATTCATGAGAAGTCCATGAAGGCATGATGAACTTCAGAATACTGGCACTTTGAGATTCTTCATGTTTTACAGAAAAAATTCTTCATATTTGGTGATACATGATTCATTTTAATGCTTTATCTGGACTTTCTATTATGTCCCTATGCCCTTTTTATTCCTGTTTAAGAATTTGAGACAACTTGGCAAAGAGGAACAAAGAATTTTAATTCTTATTGAATATGAAACTCCTGAAGTCTGGATAATGTCTGTATTTTTGCTAAGTCTGGAAAGATGTAAGTTTTAGCCAACACTGGAACAGCTTAAGGAACTATTGAAATCTTACATGTATTGTTTTGTCTCTTATGTAGGAAAGTACTTCTGTGTGGCCTGGTTTTACTTGTTGTGGTCCTACTTAATCTACTTGGCTGCTAGAGGGCTCTCTCTTGTTGTGAGAAGGGTTTATTACAAATGCCATGTGTCATTAATATAAACATTCTTTCCTTGTGAACCCAATGTTGTATATAAGAATGCGTGATGATAACTTGTATGAATTAATTCCCTCATTTTCCCCCAAGTAAAAGAAGAGATCTCCCCAAAAAGTTAATCATAGAATGAGATCAGCTGTGTTTCTGTCTTGAAACTCTAGCTTTCAGCCAAGATTTAAGTGAAATCCCTGTTTAGTAAGGAAATGTAAATATAAATTAAGGGTATACTTTCATCCACAATTACGTAAATAAAAACATCATGGCAAATAATGTTTTTGTTTTTCTTTACATCAGGGAAGTTGTTTAATTGCCAAATAAAGTGAGATACCATAGAACGAGACTTCAGATTCTAAAGATTTTTTTTGTTACTTTTTTGATTGGTAGAAATTACAAAAAATCTGGGATTTGAATATTGTAATATTGATTGCTGACAGCCCACAGAATATTAGCATTTAGCCGTATATTTCTCTCCCTTTGGTTTTGTAAGTACTATGTAATTGAATCTTTAGTTTGGAATTTCTTGTAATTTAATCCCATAAAATTGGAATTTTCCTAAGTATAGATCAATCATTTATATTAATATTACAAGAAAATAAGTATATCCTTTGTTTTCAAATTTTGTTTTTATTAAAGTTGTACATACATATAGTTTAGATCAAATGTTTTACGAGGGTTGTTATGAAAAACTACTATTCTTGACCCA
>VMDR010010000.1:0-31910 GCA_007922815.1 Macrotus californicus | reverse complement strand
TTTTTTGCATGTACCAGTTCAGCTTTCCCAATAACATTTATTGAAGAGACTGTCTTTACTCCATTGTATGTTATTGCCTTCTTTATCAAATATGAATTGATCATAAAGGTGTGGCTCTCTGTTCTGTTCCACTGATCTATGTGTCTGTTCTTATGCCAGTACTAGGCTGTTTTGATTACAGTGTCCTTATAGTACAGTTTATCAGGTATTGTGATCCCTCCAATTTTGTTGTTCTTCCTCATGATTGCCAAGACTATCCAAGGTCTTTTTTGGTTCTATATAAATTTTTGGAATATTTGTTCTGGATGTGTGAAATATGCCATTGGTATTTTAATAGGAATTGCACTGAATCTATAGATTGCTTTGGGTAATATGGACATTTTAATGATTTTAAATCCATGAACACACAATGTGCTTCCACTTATTTGTATCTTTCTCAATTTCTTTCTTCAGTGTTCCACAGTTTTCTGAGTACAGTCATTTTACTTCCTTGGTTAAATTTATTCCTAGGTACCTTATTTTTTTTTGTTGCAATAGTAATACCATTGTATTGTTTCTTAAGGGAAGAAAACACCTGTCTAATTCTCCACCACAGGTTAAAGCAAGCCCAGCAAGGACACTGGCAGCGAGGCTAATGCCAGAGCTGGGTGCCAGGTCCTCAATGAGGGTAAAAAGAATTGGCCCCCAAAGTACCTAGAAATGAGTAACACCAGAAGGTGAGGATATTAGCCATGTCTTAGAGAGTACTCATGGCCAAAGCCAGGGACATTCCATCTCTGATACTCCACATACCCCTCAACCAACCCAACAGCAATTCTCTCGGCTGTACCTTCAAAATATATTCAGAACTGCCTCACCTATTCATGTCTCTAAACCATTATAACCATTGTAGCCTGGGCCAAGCCACCATAAACTCTTTCCAGGGGATTCTGATAGATTCTTAACCGCTCTTTCTTCTTCTAATTGTATCTCCCCCACCCAAGACTATTGTCCATGTGACAGTCCAAGCTGTACTTTTAAAACATTTCAGATGATGGTGCTTCCCTGCTCAAAGATGTTCAAGAGTTACAGTCCCCAATTAAAGCCAAAGTCTTCACCACGGCTTAGAAGGCTCCAGTTCCTGTACTCCCCTTACCTTCACTACCGCCACGCCCTTCTTACCAGCCGTGCTTCCTTCACCTATTCCAGCCTTTACACCAGCCTTTCCCTCTGCCAGGGTATTCTCCCTGCCAGACTCAGGCCTGACTCTCACTCTGAATTCCTTCTGGTCTCTGCTCAAGTGTCTCCTCCTTTGAGAAGGCTTCCCTTATTAGACTACATAAACCAGGAGCCCCCAGCACTCTTTCTCCCTCTTATGCTGATGCATTTTATTTTTCTTTACAACACTACTGTAAACCATATATCTACCTAGCTATACATACCTATCTATCTATATACATATCTGTATATTGATCTCTCTCTATATCTACATTTACCTATTTATATATCTGTATATTTATATATCTATATACTTATATAGAAATATATCTCTACCACCACAAGCAGCACCAGAAGGTAAGGTCCATTAGGACAGGGACTCTGTTTTACTCACTGAAATATCCCCAGCACATAAAAAAGAATCTGGTACATAACAAACACCCAATCAATATTTGTTGTATTAATGAATGAGTGAAAGTCACATTTGGCAATTTATTCAGAGACAAAGGACAGAATTATAACCAAGAGGCAAAGCTAAGGGCTAGAAGCCAGAAGGACACAGCAACAGAAGAAGAACTAGGGGCCAGAGCAGAATTGAAGTAAGAAGGGTCCACGGTTCAGAAGCCTGAATCTCACTTATTCTGCCCACCGGAGTTTGAGATGGGGCATGTCAACTTGATTTGAAGCCTGACTGAGAACACTTCCTGACCTGCTGCACCTGCTTCAGTCTCTGCGATCCCTCAAGCTCCGAGAGAGACTCCCTTGTGTTGTCTCCATCTCTGTGTTGCGAGTGTCTGACCCGGCGCCAGGCACAAAGCACATACTTGATAAATGGTCAGTAAAATGACCACACTGTGAGTTTGCCAGGGATCCCTTTACAAACTCTTAACAGGTGGGATGTCAGTCCGGGACCTGGAGATGGGCTGGGGTTCTCCCGTGTTCCGCCCCGCTCTGCACTTTCTCCCCTCCCTCCAGAGTCCTTGTGACTCTTCTCAACCCAACAGCAGGCCGTGAAAGACAAGACAGAACAAACTCAGGACCAGACATTTACTTTCTTCTTGTCCCCTCAAGCATCAGAACACGGTCTTCAAGCAGGGTCTGTTCTTTCTTAGGACAGGATCTGTCCTTCTATAGCCTCTGGCTAAAAATAAAGCCTCTCCATTTCTTCGCCCCACAGAATTTTTGTAATTCTAGTAGACTTGGATATAATTTTCCTGGACAATCTTGTATGTCTTATAATTGTCATTAATTTCAATTTTATTCATACAGATGCTCATTAAATTAATCCTCAAGGAATAGTGCATGCAAGGGAGTCTTGGGTGTTTGTTCTTCTTTCATCTTGGAAGTGTCCTTGAGGATCTGAGCTGATCAGACAGCTCCCTCTACAGTCTCCTTGACATCTGCATGTGCCTCTTCCTTTTGGTTAGTATATTTTCCCTTTTTTAATCAGAATTTTCCAATTCTTTAAAAGCCAACTTTCCATTTAAAATCTCGCTTTACGGAACTTTAATTGCCTTTTTTCCTTATTTTTATTACATCTACCCTTTTCAAATCTAATGCTACCCTTTCATTTTTTTCTCAATTTTTATATCACCAATGAATTCTTTGTTGTTAGTTAGAATTAGGCCCTGAATTATTCAACGTTCTCCAGAAAAACAGAACTAACAAGAGATATATCTCTACATCTATTCTACGTCTATTGTCTATATCTAGAGGAGAAGAGAGAGAAAGAATGAATGAGAAGTAAGCTGATTTCTTATAAGGAATTGGCTAAAGTGATTATGGAGACAGAAATCCCAAGATCTGCGGTCAGCAAGCTAGAGATCCAGGAGAGTTGATGGTGTGGTTCTATCCAATCTAAAAACCATCAGGCTTGAGGCCCAAGAGGAGCCAGTGTTTCAGTTCAAGACAGAAGGTAGAAAAAGACCAATGTCTCAGCTCAGCTCAGCAGTCAGGCCAAAGGAGCTGGCCTCTTATTCGAGGGAGAATCAGCCTTTTGTTCCATTCAGGCCTTCAACTGATTCGGTAAGGCCCACCCACATCCAGAAGGACAATCTGCTTTACGTAGTCTACTGATTCAAATGTTAACCTCATCCAAAAACACCCTCATAGACACACCCAGAAATATAGTTAGACAAAATATCTGGCCATCTATCATCCCAGTCAAGTTAACATAAAATTAACCACTATAGTCCCTTAGTTGCCCAGTTCTCCAGTTCTCCCTCTAGTTTTAGTAAATAAAATTTCACAGAGGAATCAAGGTCCTTCCAGGCTCTGCTTTCAACCAGAGATTTCTTTTAGATACCTAGTTAATTCTTATTCCCTTTCAAGACACTGTTCCCTGACAATATACTGTTTCTGCCGATTCTATGTTTTGTATGAGGTGTGCACCACTCCACAAGCAAACACTGTGTACCAATCACCTATTATGCAGCAGGCACGGTGCCAGGAATCAGCCACTGCTTTCATCTCACCCAGTGAACTACGAATGCCCATGATTATTGTACTTCAGTTCCTCTCTGCTGCTGGCTTTGCCCCGAGCTCTGAGGAGAGGGTCCACTCTCAGTCCCTGCTTTTTCTGGCAGGCACCTATCTATCTCCTTTCATAGATAAGCAGTATTTTTCGCACTTTCTGTCAGATTGGATAGTTATTATTTTGCACCTCTGTTACAGCTTATTAATTCATAGGCAAAGCTAGTGGTTTACTCACAGCAAGATAAATGCAAATAGGAAAAGAAGTCACAACCTGGCAAGAGATTCACCTATCTGAACAGTGCAGAGGGGCTCTAAGTAAGCCTCTGGCTGACTGTGTTTGTCTGAGAAATACTGAATTTGGGCTAAAAGGACAGCATCGAAAGAGAGTGGAGTGCAGTGATGGAGACTCTGCCAGGGGCAGAACTTTGAAGGACTGGGGGAGAGACTGCTGGCACCCCAGATATTCATGCTTATTTGGCTGGACTGAAGTTCAGGGATGAGACCACAGTTTCTGAAGAGAGAATTAGCAAGAACAAGGCCTGACCTTGGTGGTTCAGAGCACAGACTCTGAAGTCAGTGTCTGGTTTTAGACCCACTTTGGAGCTGATAAATCTTGGGCAAACTGTTTAATTTCTTTACTCTGGTTTTGTCATCTGTGAAGTGGAAAAACTAACAGCACTGACCTCACAGGACTGCTGTGAAGCTTAAATGAATATATGTAAATTAGAATATGTAAAACCTAGCACAAAGTAAGCATTTTAATTTAGTTGTTATTTTACAGGTTGTCTGAATGGGAACTAAGGCTGAAAAGTAATTATAGGAAGTCAATGAGGGTGAGACCTGGGAGTGTCTTCAGGTTCAAAAATTTAGTGAAGAACGTTTCTATCAAAACAGGAGATTAAACGACTAACATGGTAACAAAGGTGAGAGTGAAAAAGTCCCCCTGGTCCACTGGGCCCAGGCCTGGACGTCCTTGCTGAGCGTGACCTCAGAGAGAAGCCCAACCTTACCAGCAGATGTCTCAGAATCTCAGGTGGGGAGGAAACGGCCCTCAGCTTTGGGGACTCATGCAGGGCAGTCTTGAAATTGTGTTTTACCTCTTACATATTTGGTCATTTCCATTATGAAATGGTATGTATACTAATGTATAACATATATGTAGGCTAAATAATATTAGTAAAACACACACCCATATATTCACCAACCACCATAAGATACAGATCATTACCAGAACCTGGGAAGCCCTCTAAGTCCTCTGCCCTACTCATGACCCTTCCCCCATAAATTACCACTATGCCAAATTTTCTAACAGAATTTTATCATCTATATCACGTGTCTCTGAACAAACAGTCTAGTTTTTCAGGGTTTTGAATTGTATGTGTGCTCCTCTGTACTTTGCATGTCTTTCTCAGCATTGTCTTTAAGATCTATCCGTGCTGACGTATGGACCTGCAGACGTTTCACTGTCATTGTGCCTTGGGGCTGTTAGTAAGTTTCAATTCACTAGGAAAACATTAAAAAAATTAAATAGTAGGTACTTAATGACACAGCTTTAAAATACACAAAGCAAAATTTATTGAAGCCAGAAGAGGAAATCAACAAGTCCACTATCACGAGGGGAGATTTAACCTAACTCTATTAAGACAATAAATCAAGCAGAGAAATAAATCAGGAATAAAAGAAAAGAGAGAAACAAATAGTTGTAGAGGTAACAAGATGAAATTGGTGAACAAAGTATTATCAAGAAAACAAGCATGGTTTAAAGTGAGATTATAAAAAAACAAAAAACAAAAAAGAACAAAAAACAAACAAAAACCAAGCATTCTCCAGAACATCCTTTTATCTATGCCTCTTGCTAGACTGGAAATAGAGCTTTAAGGAGAATTATAAAATTTTAAAAACGTCTCTAATACCATCCTTGCCTTTTCTTTAATTTTTTCTGGAAGGGAGGAACACTGGTTTGACTGGGAGAGAACACTAACTGGGCCATACTGAACAATGATGAAAGGTCACTGTCGATTTCAAGTTGCCTGTACATTAGTTCTCTCTCTCCTTTTTTCTTCTACAACAAAATGGTGAGTAAACAATTCTGAGGTTGGAGCTTTGGGCTTCTAAGAAAGAGCACGAAATAGAGGCTCCTTAAACTGTGTCCTCTGGAATAATTTATAAGAATCCTCAGCATCAGGGCTTAGGGCCCAAGCCTAGGGAACGAGTCATACTTTGCTTTCTATTTTTCATCATTCCTTGTAGGTGGATTTTTCATGGGGACGTGTAACTACTGCCTGGTGTGCCATTCCGTTATTCCTGGGTTCCCTGAAAATAGTAATACCTAGAGTGTACCAAATGTCCCTATTTTTTTCTTCTGAAAAGGATATATTCCTTATTCTGAGTTTTGTCCCCCAGAATCTGTCTTCCCCTCCACAGGAATCATCCCGATTGAGTATCTTCAGTTGTTCAGAATTTCTTCTGCATCTTTACCTCCTCTAGGCACCCTTCTCCACACCCCTAGCCCTCAGTGAGGCTTCTTCAGTCTGTCTTCGGGTCACTGGACACCTGCTCTTTCCGATTCACCACTTGCAGTGCTCCCTTCTTCTCTCTGGGAACCCTTCCTCCTCCCCGTAAGCAAAAGAGGGAAAGACTCTTCTTCAATCCCTGACTCTCCATGGAGCAGAGTGACCACCTGCTTTATGTGTTTGTATATAACCTGCCCCTAAGTGATGGGACAATTCACCTGTTACTGTGTGTATGTGACCAGTTGTAAGGACAGTGTGTCTGCCATTTCAATGAGATGCCACTGATAATCACGCAACAGCCATACTGATCTTTTGTGCGCCTCGGTCCGCATTACATATCAAGTCCTCCTGACTTCAGTATTTTCCCTTCTACTTTGTCCTGTAAACTCTGCCTCTACCCTTGGATCTCAACTCGGTCATCATTTCCTCAGAGAAGACTTTCTCGACCTCTCTCACATCCTTGAGAACAAAAAATATCTTTATGTTCTTACAGTAACATGTTTTTCTCCTTCATGTTTGTCACAGTTGGTATTTCTTATGTTTGTGTGTTTGAATAATATCTATCTTCCACCATAGGCTTATGTTCGCTAAGGTTAGGAACTCTATCAGGAGCAGAGAGAATTGGGAGAGGCGAGGCTTGGAAGTTAAGCAAGGGCTAGATCATAAAGACTTGTAGTTTGGACTAGGGAACCTAAATTTGATCTTAAAGTAAAAGTTTTCTTATGGGCAGTGGATTGTAATTTTAAAATTTTATTCAAATTTTGTGTGTGACAGAAACTGCTGAATGACTATCAGATTAATCATCAGCTCAAGAAGTTGCTATTGAACAGCTAAACAGGAGAGAATTTGATTTCCTCTGTGAAATGAGAAAACTTGAATTCCCTCTCTAAAAGGAAACAAACTTAAACCACATCATTAGATAAATGATAAGAAATCAATTTGTTGTGTTACAACTAACCATGATTAGTATCCAACCAGAGGAACCAATTGATCCAGCATGTACTAAAGGAAATCTTCCAGCTCTCCTAAAGGTAATCCATAATTCTCCAAAGACAGCATCGAGGCAAAATGTCTACAAGAGGAAGGGGAGGTTTCCTCATGCCAAACTTTTGCCCCTTCCTAACACCTTTCCCCAAAGTACCTAAAATCAGAGATACATGCATGAAACCAAACTCTCTCTCTCTCCTGGCCCCTTTCTTCCTTATTTCCTAAAAATGACACCAGCAATAATTCTACATCTCTTTCAGAAAACAAAAGATGAGAGATCACTTCCCAATTCATTTTATGAAGCTGATGTTACCCTGATGCCAAAACAAAACAAAGACTGTATATTAAAAATGAAGCAAAAGATTAATATCTCATATGAATATAGGTGAAAAAAATCCTAATAACATATTAGCAAATATAATCCAGCAACCTATAAAAAGAATTATACACACCATGCCCAAGTTGGGATTATTCCAGAGAGGCAAAGCTGATTTTAAATGCAAAAATAAACCAATATAATCCACCATATTAACATAGTACAGAAGAAAAATCATATGAACATAATCAATACAGAAAAACTTCATCACCCATTCACGGTAAAACTCTCAGAAACACGGGATACAAGGGAACTTCCTCAACATGATAGAGCATCTATCAAAAACCGGTAACAACATTGTGTTTAATGTAGAAAGAGTGAATGCTTTCACCCCAATACTGGGTCAAGGCACTCAGTACTCACACTCCTCATAGTGCCGTCAAGTTCCAGCCAGAGCAGTAAGGCCAGGGAAAGAAACAAAAGGCCTACAGAGAGAATGGGAAGAAACAAAACTGACCCTATACGCTGATCCCATGAGTGTTTAAGCAGAAAATATCAAGGAATCCATTAAAACTCCTAGAACTTGTAAACAGGTTCAGCAAGGAAATGGGATACAAGGTAAACATAAAGGTCCCACTAACAATACTTACCTGGGTAATGAAATTAAAAATATAATGCCACATACAATCACTTGAAAAATGGTGCACAAACGTAAGTCTAACAAAAGGGTTACAGGACTTGTGTGCTGAAAACTACAAAATGCTGATGAAAGGAATCAAAGATCAAAATAAATGGACAGACATACAGGGCCCATGGACTGGAGAACCCAACACAGTAAAAATGCCAATTCTCCCCAAATTCATGTGCAACTTAATACAGATCCTACTAAATTCCCAGCAAGACTTTCTGTAGCTAGTTGGTGAGACTATTCTAAAACTTATGTAGAAAAGCAAAGGAAGTAAGATAGCTAAAACTTCTTTCAAAAATAAGAATTAGAAGGAGGCAGTGTGGCCGATTTAAAGATTATAGAGTTATAGTCATCAGAACTGTGTGGCACTGGCAGAGGGACGAACAAATGGAATGATGGAACACAAGAGGAAGCCCAGATATTGACTCAAACAAATATTCCTGGCAGATTGTTGACACAGGTTCAAAGGCAGTGTGGTTCATTCAGTGGAGGAAAGATGTCCTTTTCAACAACTGGACATCCATAGGCAAAAACCTGGACCTAAATTTCACACATTATAAAATTAAATCAAAATAGAGCAGAGACTCAAATGTCAAGTGTAAAACTATAGTTTTAAATTGAACTATAGTTAGCATTTCAGGTGTGTACAATATAGTGATTCAACATTTATACACCTTACAATATGATCATCAAAATATCAAAATAAAAAGTCAAAAAAACCACCTTACCTTCATCTTCAAAGATGGGTAGAAACTTTTTCTTCCCAACTGCTTTATGTTTCCTATCAGAATAAGAACAATATTTATTGAATACATTATGTGACAGCCATTCTAACTTTTTCCAATTTGATGGTCACATAACATTGCGAGGTAACGTTATCCCCATTTTATATTTGCAGTATCTAAGGCTTAGAGAGGTTAAATAACGTGTATGAGATTACACTGTTGCTTATCAAGTTATAAAGTCAAAATTCACCTGCAGACTTCTCTGGCTCTAAAACCAGCGCTCTTAACGACCATGTTTTTCAAAGACAATCTGTGCTGAGCATCACTTGAGCAGGACTTTATTTTTGACTGAGAGCCAGGAGCATGAGATTTTAATTGTCTCTTCCCCTCAACCAGTTGTTTTTCCTCATATCTCCTCTCTGCCACTGCTCCGCTGTGCTCTAGTGCAGACACATTTCTGGTATTCCAGAAGCGTCACAAGCAAGCTGAGCCTTTTCTGCTTCACTGGCTGACCTGATAAAATCCAATATTTCTTAAAATAAGCTTCTAAATAGCTCATGGAATCATTCTCAAGCATTGCCTGCAGCACCCAGTTTGTTGTTCTTCTGAATCTCCCAGTGAAAGTAGCTGCCTCACCCTTCCCTCAACCTTCTGTACATCCTGGGCAGTGGTTTTTAAGTCATGGTAACAAGAAAACCCACTCATTATTATAATTAATCAAAAACCACAGATAGGGGAATAATTCCTCAGCCTGTGATACCAAATGTCTTGCATTTTCATGGCTTGAAGAGACTGAATTCAATATTAAATTAAATTAATATTGAATTAATTCTATTTGAATTTAATTAATTCAAAATGGAGAGGGGAGATTCTTTAGAGTTGTCAGCCATACACAGCTCTATGAGACTGCAGTAAACAAAACGCCACACAAACCAGCCTATTCTTTAGCAGTGATCTCTCTTAATAGTCCTTTGGGAAAGAAATTGTACATTAACTTATTTACAATGTTCGGGGCACTGTGCTAAGTACTGTAAATATGCTAACTACTGTAATCCTCCTCAAACCATCATGACCTCTGTCTTATCATACTCATTTGACAGATGAGAAAGAGCTGAGGTGAGGTGGCTTGCCTCAGAGCCACACTTGGGATGGGGTTCTGAACTCAGTCTGATCAAGAGCCCAGCAGCTTAATCTTCATGTTTTTCTACTTCTTCAATTTATTTACTTCTCTATTTTACTAGTTTGCTTCCACGTGCCTTTGGGGATCATTAGAAGAAAAGTTGAAGTCAGGAAGAAAATGGAAGTAGAAACAGTATCAGAGAAAGTGATTTTTATGATTCTAAAGCAAAAATAGTCAAAAGAATTCCAGTATGCCTTCAGCCAGGTTTTCCAACTGTTAACATTTGACATATTCTCTCTCTTTCTGTGTGAGTGTGTATAGACACATTTTTTTCTAAATTAGTTGAGACTAAGTTTCAGGCATGATGACCCATTACTGCTACTTCTTAAAGAAAAGGACACTCTCCTACATAACTGCACAATTGAAAAAATTAACACTGAGATCACATAACCCAGAGGCCCCATTCAAATTTCACAAATTGTCCCAATAATATACTTTTATAGGAAAGGAAAGTACAAGGATCTCTGGCTCAAGATCCATCTGGTGATCAAGTGTTACTACACTTCATTGCCATTTCTATTTTCCGTCTGGAACAATGTTTCTTGGTTTGTGGTCTTGATGTTCTTGAAAAGCCCAAGACAGTTATTTTGTAGAATTCCCTTCAATTTGATTTTATTCATGTTTCTTCAATAATAGGTGCAAGTTATACATTTTTGGCAAGAATGTCCAGCACTGAAGTGATGCTGGGCTCTTCTCAGGGTATCTTAGTAGTAACACCGTGTTGATTTGCAACGTTCCTAGTGATGTTAACTTTCATCACTGGGTGAAGGTGGTGCCTATCAAAGTTCTTCACTATAAACTTAATCTTCCCTTTGTAATTAGTATCTTGTGGGGAAATCCTCTGAGATTACTTTACTAATCCCACTAATTCAATACTCTATTGATGACTCTTGATGAAATAATTACTGATGTTTGCTAATGATTAACTTCACTTTGTAACTCTATCAGTCTTTCTATGCTTATTCATTGGTATTGTACTGTAAGAAAGATCTTTTCCCATATTTATTGATTCACTAATTCATTTATAGGCTCATCGATCCTTACATCACCAGTAAATTATAATCCATTAGTCATTATTTATTTTTATGATGAATTGAGTGTGTGATCGGTGAGCCTGAGTTGCCTACTGGGTGTGCAGTTAAGATGCTGATCACTAAGATGCTGAGCAGTGGGGGCTTTGATCATTGAACAAGACTGAAGATAAATCTCTGAGAGTCACCCGTGTATTAGTGACAGCGGAACTGACAAGAACAGATGATACAACCTAGAGAATTTTGTTCTGTGAAAGGAGATGTCAATGACAGAGCCTGGAAACAAACACACCCAAGAGATGCTCAAAAGTAGGACTTGCAAAAGGGTTTCTCTGTCCTTTTCATTTCCCTTCTGCTACCTCTTACAACCTCAGTATTTTCTCTCCTGTCCCGTTATGCATTCTTACTTTTTCCCCCCACTTTTTATTGTTGTTCAAGTACAGTTTTCTCCATTTCCTCCCCACCACTCCCCCCAACCCCAGCCATCCCCACTTCCCACCTGTCTCCCTCACTCTATTCTTATCCTACCAAAATTTCTATTTGCTCCTTCATTTGGGATTAACTTTACACTAGAAAAGCAAGCTGAGTAAATCAAGCCACACATGGGTGTTAGTATCTGAGAACCAATTTATGTTGAGGTGCTTGTTCATTCAGTCTCTCTGGAAAGAGGTTTAGGACAGAGAGGTTTTCCTTAAATCACACCAATTAACATCACTACGCAAGATGAGGCTTGTGGGCTGAAAAGAATGTACAAGAGGATGGACTTCCAAAACCCTCGAACTTTCCCTGAAATAGGATGGCACTGCTCTTACTCTCAACTTTTCCTTTCTCTAATCACTGTCTTAGGGCTTGAGCTTTAAAAATCCCAGTCATTCAGAAATAGAACAGGAGGATTATAGAGATTATAGTTTACAGACCCAAAAAATGGGACAGTGTCATAACAACACAGAACATTTGAAAATGTGACTCTCTCAAAAAATTCTGGAACTCTGTTTGCAATGTGAAAATTCAATAGGAGTTCAGACCTAGCCCGGGTATTACCTGCACATTCATTAAAAAGTTATTCAGTCTTCTTAAACCTTGGTTTTCTTATCCCCATACAAATCTTTCAAAGGGTGATTATAAGAATTAAATCCTCAAAGTTCCATATAATGTAAAATCCAGAATTGACCCTCAACCCTTTACAGATAGTACTGCATTAAATCTTCACAGGAATCTACATGGTAGGTGCTATTACTTACAATGTTACAGATGAGAACACAGACAGAAAGGTTCAGGAATGTATCCAGGGTCACACAGTTTGGGTCTGTAGAACTCAGGCAGTCTGACTGCAGAGCCTGTACTTTTTAACCACTACCTCGCTCTATTTCTGGCAGGGTATGACACAGTGTTCCTTGTGGACCCAACGCAAATGACCAGCGATTTTCAGCACGGAAGGCATGGGCGTCTTGAGGGCAGAACTCACATCGGATTTATCTTTGTACCCTTCCCCAACACCTCCCAACCTTGTGCTTTGATAGTCACTCAGTTTATTTTAAACAAATAAAGCAGGAACTCAATAGTAAGTGGCAAATGGTTTCGAATGGAAAAATGTAGATCTTGGTCACTAAAGTAATAATTAAAGGCACAGGATTTTATTTAATAAGTATGCCAAAAAATAAGCTACTTCTTCTGTTCAACTCTTCCATTGAAAGCTCAGAATGCACCAGTCTTAGAGCACAAATCCCTAGTAAGACTGGCGTTCAAACTAAGAAACTGTGATTTGCTCTAATTATTCTTTAAACTTGGCCTCATTCTGTCTTATTACTCTTCAGAAATGGAAGAAGATATGAAGGAACTGACACCTTATTTTTATGTGGTTCTAAAAATGTCCTAGGATAACATAATGCAAAACAAAGAAAGTGTCCTGCCATCAAATTCTGTCTCAGACCTGCACAGCTTGACGGGTCTCCTCCAGAACGACGCACGGCACCTCCGTGGGGATGCTGCTCACAACTGAACTTGTCGCCATCCTGTCAGCCACCCGAACATTCTATGGCAGCGTGTGAGTCTCTTACTCTGTAGACAGTGTGGAGAGTCAGAGGTGACCGATCCATCAACACAGTAGAATTTCACAATGTGGACTCCATTCTAGAATAGGTAGCTGATTTCCCATAAGCCCAGAAGACCAGTAAGGACACTAGTTTCTGACCTAGAACTCACACTGTAGGACTCAGAAACAGTTATGAGACTGGGAAAGAAGATTACTATGCGTGATAGTTAAACTTGTCTTGTTTCCAGAATTATCTCTGTTTCCCAAGGGACCACTTTTCAGTATGTTCACCTTGGTCATGTTACAGACATTCCTTAAATATCTGATGATTCATAGTTGTCCACTCCCATTTCATAATAAGGGAATAAGACTGGCTAGAAGCTCCACAGATGTGGGTGGAATTTAACAACTGGCAGGCTTCACATCTTTTCAAATATATTAAATCAACGGTCCATGAGCCAAATCGGGACTCACATAGTAATTTATATTTTATAAATTATATTGTACTTAATTTAAAACTGGGTTATTACACAGAAATGATACTCTGGCTGCTTTGGAAAAAGAGAGACTATCTAGCAGCAATAGGACCACATTCACAAATCCCACTTGGCCAAGAGTTGGTGGTTTTTCTGCTTGCAACCCATTTTCCAGGTGTGTGTGACATATCTAGGTCCTATTCACACTGGAGCTTAACTACATGAGTGAGCAAGCAAGAGGCTGGACCTTCTTCCAGAGAATCCTCACTTATCCCAATAAAGAGGTTTTTATTCTGATGTGTCAGATCACACTAGCTGCCCCTGCTCTTGCTGGACAGACCCTTTGTTTGTCTGTTTCTCTGTTTTACTCTATTGCTTTGCTTCTTAATGTGCCATCCACCCTTCTATTCCATTTTCTTTCATGGACACCCAGTCAAATATCTTCTATAAGGTCTTGAACAAGTACTGTATGAAAAATATCATATTACCTGCAAGTCACACCCAGCCTTAGAGGAGAATAGTAACATTATACCAAGCTTACCCAACCCTGATACCTAAATGAGAAAAGAAAAACACACACACACAAACTATAGACTAGACTCACGTTTGAACACAGATAAGAAATTATAAACAATATTAGAACCCGGAGTCCAGCAGTCCATTAGAAAAAAATACATCATGATTATGAGGGGTTGATCTGAAGACATTAGTGCATTAGAAGTTTAAAGGAAAACATACAGCTGTTAATGTTCAACAAACATTCCTGGTTAAAACGATCAAATAAACCCCCCCTACTTTTAGCAAACTAGGAATAAAGTAAACCCCACAGCAAACACCATGACTCACGTTAAATGTTAGAAGCAAGCCAAACAACTGCAGCTGAGCGGACGAGGACTCTCACCATCACTGCTGCTAGTAAAAAGTTATTGTGCTGTATCCCTTTCAATAACATAAAAAATATAAATAGGCACGATATTGGGGGAAAGGACGAAAAGTGCTGTATTGTAAACTATCTAATTGTCTCCTTGGAATATAACATTGAAGCAACAGAAAAACCATTAGAGGTTATGAGTGTTAGGCTGGCCCTAGATGAGGGAGGTCTACAAAGATCAATAGCTTCCTACACCAACCAGTAATGACGATTAGGAAAGACCGAGAAGGAAAAATGTTCACTGAAGGAAGGCATTAAATACATTGGAATAAACCTAACAAAACCTATAAGAAGAAAATGACTCAATTTCACTAAGGATCTGAAAGAAACTTCATTAAATAGAAAAGTAAATTGTATTGTTGGATGAGAAAATTCGTATTACCTGCAAGTAGTTTAAAAATACCAATTCACACCAAATTTATCTATAACTCAGGTGTATTCTCAATTAAAATAAAAAATCACTTTTTAAGGAACCTGACAAGTTGATTTCCAATTTTGCCATACATGGGAAAACCCCGCAAGACTTAGGAGACAGGAAATAGAGACAAATTTGGCTATGAAGGGAAGGAGAGTCACAGGGTGACAGCTAAAGAAGGTTTGGTGATCAAGAGAGATTTTTAAAAGACTTGAGCACAGTTAAATGCTGACGGGAAAAAGCCAGCAGAAAGGAAGAAGCTGAAATTGAAAAATATAATAGCACCAGGTTTCCTAAACAGCTGAGGGGCCTGGTACATTACCAATAAAGTTGTAACAAAATGAGTATTTACACACTGAATGCTTGTTCAGGGTGGCATCGTGAACATATTCGTTTAAATCCTACCTTCAATCCCTTCTGAATTCTCACTGAAAAGGACCAAAAGGATATAATGAAGGTGGAAAGTATCTGTGAGGAGACTATGGAATGTATTTTACCTGTTGGTTACATAGAGAATATATTGAAAGATTTAACAGATGTAAGATAGGAAAAAACACTACCGAACTGTAATTTCCCACAAGAGACAGAAAAGCTTGTCTGGGAATAAGTGGAAAGCAATGCCAAGATAATTCCTAATTAATCTCATCTGTTCCCTAGTCACCTCTCTAGGCCTTTATTTGAGGCTGAAAAGAGGGCAAACTGGAGTATCTGCAGGGAGAAATCCTACTGGAATATAAGGGGAAATGACATTGTTGAAACAAAGAATCCAGGCCCATCACATAGATTACTAGCCAATTAAAACGAGGGTCCTGCTGTGGTGATGTTTTTAGAAGGCAATCACACACATTATTAGAGGGAAAAAGTGTAGGCTTAATGCTATTTGAGCCCACCCAATAAGCTCTACAGAGATTTAAAAAAACTCCTAAAACATTTTGACATGTATTATATATATGAGTCTCAATTGTATATATTATATATGTTGACATGTTGATATGTATATATCGACATATATATTATACATCTATAATTAAGATATAATATATATCTCAAAATCAATCTTCTGCCCTAGCTGGCGTGGCTCAGTGGATTGAGTGCGGGCCTGCCAACCAAAGGGTCACTGGTTCAATTCCCAATCTGGGCACATGCCTGGGTTGTGGGTCAGGTCCCCAGCAGAGGGCATGCGAGAGGCAACCACACGTTGATGTTTCTCTCCCTCTCTTTCTTCCTCCCTTCCTCTCTCTCTAAAAAATAAATTAAATATTTAAAAGAACTAAATCTTATATGCATCAAAGACCTGCCAAAATATTAAGAAATTATTAGGCCAAAATGTAAGTGAAGAAACTTTTCCTAGGATACATACTAAATTCTCTAAACTTTTAACAGTAGTTTCCAAGGCTTGCTTTGTCTTGGGAGACAAGACCATATCCACACTGCATCTGTATGAGGATTCTACAAGGTCAGCCTCCCTCCAAAGAGCTGGACCCTCAGTATGTGGACAAGACAGACAAAAAGCTGCCTGCCCTACCTGACGTACCCCGAGGACTGCTTTGGTACTAAGTCAGGCACCAATCAAAATGATTGGTAAATGAATGTGATGGCATGAAGAGTTGAAAGGAGGTGAAAAAACAGGTATTCACAAACATGACTTGGTAAACCACATATTGAAGCCATGGCGTTTGAAAGGCAGTTTGGCATTATTTAGTCAACACTCGAGATCCAGGGATACAAGGATGTTGAGAGTAGCTTTGTTCAAAATTGTCCCACGATAGCTGAATTATGGTTATTCATGAAGTGGAGTGAAACTTAAAACAACAATGAAAGTGACAAGCTACTACCTCATTCAAGTACATGGATAAATCTTACAAATACGGTATTGAGCCCTGGCCAGGTGGCTCAGTTGGGCGGAGCATTATCCCATGCACCGAAAGTTTGCAGGTTTGATCCCCAGCCAGGGCACATACCTAGGTTTCGAGTCTGGTCCCCAGTTGGAGCACATATGGGAGGCAACCAACCAATGTTTCTCTCTGACATTGACATTTCTCTCTGTCTCTCTCCTCCCTATTTCTCTCTCTCTTTAAAATCAATAAACATATCCTGGGGTGAGAATTTTCAAAATATAATGTTGAGTGAAAGAAGGAAGAAACGAAAGAAAACATATGGTATTAATTCCTTTTATATAAAATAAAGTTCAGGAAAGCTACATCATATTATTTAAGAATATAGTTAGGTTATTAAAATAGAAATAAAAGCACCCCAGCTGGTGTGGCTCAGTGGATTGAGTGCCGGCTTGCTGAAGAAAGGGTCGCTGGTTCGATTCCCAGTCAGGGCACGTGCCTGGGTTGTGGGTCAGGTCCCCAGCAGAGGGCATGCGAGAGGCAACCACACAGTGATGTTTTTCTGCCTTTCTTTCTCCCTCCCTTCCCCTCTCTAAAAATAAGTAAATAAAATCTTTTAAAAAATATAAATAAAAGCAATAATGTGATTATTCAAAAGTCAGTGAAGTGGTTACTTCCAGGACAGGGAAAGGAGTTCCGTTCGGGGAGAGGCAATGGGGGACTGACCTCCCGTGTGCTGCCTTATCCAGTTAGTAATGACACGTGTTCACTTAACAATTTCTAAACTAAACAAGTAATTTTCTACTTTTTTCTGCATGTGTATTTTGCAGTAAACATTTAAAAGGTAGATCAAGACAAAAAACAGAACTAAGAGGAGGAGGGGAAGATGGCAGCAGGGAAGGAAACACAGGAGGCACAATGACGGCACCGGGCCGACTTGCACTGCCACAATAAACAAGGAGATCTGTCCTTGGAGCAACAAGACGATGCTCCTTGCTTTAGCCACTCCCAGCTCCACAGTTTTAATTTCCCTCACTGGTTCCTGGATCTCTAAAATGGCGAAGTAAAACTTGAGAAAATCTAAAATGTTTCCTTCTGCTTGTTGTTGTTTCAAGTATCTGAAAGGAATCAACAGTCTCTGACAAAGCCACTCTGCCTCCCTGCTGCTAAAACAGAAACAGCCCTCACCAGACGAAGTGAAAAAGAAAAAGGGTAACTGTACTACAAAAATACTCATCGGTGAAAAAGAGGGGCCAAGCTGACAAACCCAAATGCAACACCCACACTGGCCACCCCAAGTAAACTGGCTTCTTGCTCTAAGAAAGAAAAATCATTAGAAATCTCCAATTCACACACTCAACATGATTTTAGAGTACATTCTGATTTATGAAATGAGAACATAAAATTGTAAGAGAAGCACAACATGAATTAGGAGGTATTTTTCCAGGTCTGAAAACCGTAATTGCTAAAATTTTTAAACAGAGCCAACAAATAAGAGATTTGCCATGAGAAAAAAATTGAGACAAAGTAAATACATGCTCAAGAAAAATTCTTAAACCTCAAAAAATGGCCCAACATAGAGAGAACTGATGAAAGAAATATTAGATACACAGAGGACAAATCAAGCACATGAAATATGCATATAAAAAGCATTCTCAAAAGGGTTTGTATCACAAATGGATACTGAATTTTTATTAATGATTCATTGGAATCTATGGATATAATCATGTGACTTTTTCTTTTGATCTCATAGAAAAGATTAATAGCTTTTATAAAACCACATTCCTATTTGTTCACGGTGTGTTATTCTTTAAATGTGTTGTGCGGTTCAAAATCAATGAAATAAAAGCAAAACAGGCCTTGAACTAAAGAACTACTTGAATTTTCAGGCTGGAATGTTTCATTTTACTCACAAGCAAATATAATGGAAAGAAATGGTAGATCCTCATAAAACTTATGAATTACAAGGATTAAAAAGTAAATTCAAACCAGTATTTACATAAAAAGAAAAGATAAACCACAAAGGAAAAACAGAGTCCTGATGATCTCAGATTTATGCTCCATCCATAAAAACACATGCCAGAAAATCGACCTAGCATTTGCAACAAAATTTTTGAAACGACAGACACACCGACTTCTCCTATCTGGTCTTGTAAGCATTCAATTCGACAATCCCCTGAAAGACACTCCCAGAAAATCTACTCACCACGTTTCCATCCTTAAAAGCTATTCCAGATTCTACTTTAGCTGACCACAAAATGAATTTAAATTTTTTTAAAAATCAGTAAAAGAGAAGATGGTATAAAAATTGGCAGTTAACATTAAAAACAAACAAAACTCATACTATATGATCTTAAAATATCCTAGGGGGATGAAATGAAATCATCAGTAATTATTTTTGACAAAACAGCTATAAAAACAATTATAAAAATATAAAATCTCAATAATTTCATTCCAAATTGCAGTAGGTGACAGGCAGAAATTAGAGAGAAAAAACATTCTAATTTTCTTTTGGAAAAATGGAGAGGAGGGGCAGGAAATACCGTTTCATTCTTGACGTTGAAGGTACCTCCTCCCTCGTTTATAGACAGTTACATGTAAATAATCGTGTTATCGGCACAAACTTCATTGCTTACTTAATTCCTTTTAGACTTTTTAAAAATACGCTGATATTCTAGACCAACATTGAATAACTGTGATGGTGAATGGAACATCCCCATCTTATTCCTTGCTTCATCGGATTCCTTCACTTTTAGTATTAAGAATGTTGCCAGATGATATCTTCAAATACACTGTCACATTATATTTTTGGTTTACTAAGTGTCTGTATCAAAAATGGATATTAAGTTTTTATTAATGCTTCACTGGAACCTATAGAGACGGTTATGACCTCTTTTTCTTTTGGTCTACAGTAGATAAGATGATATTAATAGATTTTATAAAACTACATTCCTTTTTGTTGTGTATTATTCTTTAAATGTTGTGTGGTTCAGGTTACCATTACTGAGAATATATTTTAATCTACATTTACAGGCGTAAGGTGCCTGTAATTTTCCTATTCTTGGTTTTTTGCCAGATTTAGGTAGCAAGTTTACACTGGCTTGTAAAATGAACTTAGACATTGCCTACCTTTTAAAATATTCTTTAATGGTTTATATAGCATGGGGATTATTCCTTTAAAATCTGAGCAAAACAAGTGCTGAGTTCATCCTTTCACAGGTTTTAAATTGCTTCCATGGTTATTAGCCTATTTATAAATCCTATGTATTCTGACTTTATTTCTATCATTTATATTTTTCTATTAAAACACCTATTTTACTGACAGCAGAGAGCAGAATCCCGGCAGAGTCTGGCCTTAAATAAGCCCTAAATTGAGGATACAGAGACGAAAGTCCAGGGAAGGGAACAGGCCACCACCATATGCAGGGCAGAGGAGCAGAAGAGGAGTGTGGCACAGAGAGAGAACTCTGCACATGTGCAGAGGGCCCACCTACAGTATCCACCAAGCACTGCACAAGTGCATGCGTGTAAAGAAACAGGGGCTGGGGAGAGCGCCATCCACCACCATCAGCAAGGACAGCAGCAAGCCTTCACACCAGGCCAGGAAGAGTGCCTGTTGCCACAGCAGTGGATGAGCCCTTGATGAGGGCTACCGCGTGGCTACTCTTAGTTTTGTAGTTACTGTCTGGTTAGCCAGCAGTTACACCCTACAGAGCTGAGGTCCGGTTAATTTGATCTCCCACTGGTATGACTTTGGGTCTAGGAAAATGGTTGTTTACAAACACGTATAGAATCACATGAATGTTTCAAGACAGCACATCCCTCCCCCAAAATTTGTAAATCTAGCTTTGTTACTAATCCTGCCCAGAACAAATGAAGCACAGAGGAGTTAAACCAAATATATTAGTTACATGTAGTATGTTTTCTCCCCTGGAAAAATGAAAATAAAAGTGTTATTATTGAGGCCATAAAACCCATTTGGTGAGAACAAATATTCTCAGTTTGCTATTTCAGTATTACCAAAATGTTCATAATATTTATGACTTTCTTATATCGGAGAAATGGTATTTCTTCAAGTCAGTTTTGAATTCACTGTCATGATGTATTTTTGGTGTTCTGTCAGTATCTCACTGGACATAAGAGGATACACATAACGGCTTGATCCAGGCCCTGCTTCTCTTCAGCCTTTTAGATTCATTTCTGGTCTTCAAATTTCCTTCTGTTCCAAAGTAAAAGCCTGTTCCACTGCTACTTTGAAGTGTTTTCATTTGTACTCTACGTATGAGTTAGGTTACAATGGCCAGTTTGTGTTTTTCTTTCCACTGGACAGACTGAGAGGTAAACAATCCAAGACAGAGACCATGCTCAGGGTCGCAGATCGACATTTCCACCTTTCAGAACCGTGCGTGGCCAGAAGGGAGAGTTGAAACGATCTGCACTGAGTGGCAGGAAGGCGGAGCACAGCCGCGGCACGAAGTGGTTCCCTTCCATGTGCCCTGCGCCCCTTCACTCTTGTCCAGTGGGTTGGACATTTTCTGGGAAACCACTGAGCATCAAAAAGGTGGAATTGCATTTCCAGGCTGCCTAAATGCCCAGAGTGATTACTATCCCAAGATCATTCCCCCCTAATTAAATATCATACAGATTGTTCTTTTTCCCAAGTCTCTAATTTTGGTAGAAACACCCAGCATAATATCAACTATAGAAGATATAGAGGTTCACCCAAATACAGAATGAGGTCTGGAAAAAAAGGCTTATAACAAATTTTCAGACTAAAAGGAAGGCCAGAACTATCCGCTACTACACGTGGCCTCAATAATAAAATAAAACCCAAGTGAAAGCAGGAACGTTGTAATGGCACAAATTGGAGCCTGGAGATAGAATCGTATTACGTATCTTGATGTTATTGGAAAAACAGAGGCAGACACTTACACAATGTAACGGGGGAAACGAGGCCATGCAAGTGTTTACGATCTCAAACCAAACAAGAGTCGATGAGCTGCTTGCTGTCTCTGAGGCAGGTGGAGGACACGGATGAGGGCATGACTGAGCTAAGGCATCGAACACTGAGAAGGATTTACTTCAAGTTACACCCACACGACTGCCAGCACAAAGCTGTCGATATGAGAGTGGCATGCGCCCCAAGATTCCAACAAAGCTGCGCTTGACTGGATTTGATACCGAAAATAATTATAGGGCTTTTTAAAAACATACATTACCAATCCCAATTGAACATTCATTGTGAGATTTCTTAGTTCAAAATAGCTGTCGTAGTTAAGAGATATGGCATTAATTATAAAATGTTAATGGTCGAAAGTAATTAAGAATAGGTAGTAGCCAGCAGAAGGTCATAGCAGCCAACCAATCTTCCTGCTCCATCCTTATGTTGTTTTCCATGAAGGAAGTGTGATGTGTGAGTTATAAAATGATATTAACACACTGGGTTAAACTAGGGATTGAGTGGGGACTTACCTTTATTAAGTAATCTACATCCTAATTTTTAATATATTTCCTATCATTGTTTTTCTATAATTCTAAAATATGAATGCTTATTAAATAGGCGATAGAACATTCCCCAATTAGTGATTTTTCCTAGAACTTCAAGGTGAGAACTGAGCCACCTGGACTGAGAACACAGAGATTCGGGCTCATGCCATGGCCTGCCTGGCACAGGTGACTTTTCCAGGCAGTATAACCTAGTAAGTAAAGCCTTGGGCTCTAGAGGCAACTTAATTGGATAAAAAATATTACTCCATCAAATTTTTATCTCTGTAACCTTCATCAAATGACTTACCCTACCATAGGCCTCAGTTTCTTCATTTGTAATATGGGTATAAAAAGGCATCTACTTCACAGGGTCATTGTGAAGACTAAATGAGGTAAATTAACTCCACGCCTGCTCAGACAAATCACTCAAAAATATTAGTTATTTCTGTTATTCTCATTAAAGCTAGGAAGGAAACTTAGTCTAAACAATCTAAAGGTCTGCATAATTTCTACTAATATTATGGTATATTAATAAGTATACAAAACCCCTTTTTAACTATATAGTTTCTTTTTAGCTGTACGTTCCAATATGAAATTAGACTTTACATTTATTATAAAATACAATTATAGTCTAATACAAAGCTTAACAAAGCCCCACAAACCCCTATTCTCATCCAATTGTTAGTATCTTCTTAAAACTCATATCTTGAGACTTCCAGCCAAGTAGGAGGCGTAGGTAGATACACATTGCCTCCTCGCACAACCAAAAGTAGGACAACAAATTTAAAAATAAAAAACCACCAGAACTGCCAGAAAATCGAATTATATGGAAGTCTGACAACCAAGGAGTTAAAGAAGAAACATTCATCCAGACCAGTAGGAGGGGTGGAGATGGGCAGCTGGGCGGAGAAGACTCCAGGCAAGGTGGTGGCTGGTGGACAGGGCGAGCCGGCTTGCGGATTAGGTAGTCCCACAATTGTGTGCAGATAAAGTGGGAGGAACAACTGGGAAGTGAGACAGATCACGCAACCCAGGGTTCCAGTGAGGGAAAATAAAGCCTCAAAATCTCTGACTGAAAAAACCTGCGGGTGTTGTGGCAGCAGGAGAAACTCCCAGCCTCACAGGAGAGTTCCTTGGAGAGACTCACAGGGTCCTAGAAAGTACACCCAGGAATCAGCACCAGAAGGGTCCAATTGGCTTCTGGGTAGCAGAAGAAGTGACTGAAAGTCAGCCGTGAGCAGAGCAAGAAGCCATTGTTCCCTCTCGGACCCCTCTCCCACATAGAGTGCCACAACACAGAGACCTGGGTTGACCCACTCTGGCAAATACCTAAGGCTCCGACCCTTACTACATAACAAGCAAGCTGAGACCAAAAAAAAATGGCCCAAATGAAAGAACAGACCAAAGCTCCAGAAAAAAAATACAACTAAGCAATAAAGAGATAGCCAACCTATCAGATGCAAAGTTCAAAACACTGGTAATCAGGATGCTCCCAGAAATGGTTGAGTATGGTGGCAAAATAGAGGAAAAAGTGAAGGCTATGCAAAATGAAATAAAGGAAAATGCACAGGCAACCAATAGTGACCGGAAGGAAATTGGGACTCAAACAGTTTGGACCAGAAGGAAGAAATAAACATTCAACCAGAACACAATGAAGAAACAAGAATTCAAAAAAATGAGGAGAGGCTTAGGAACTCCTAGGACAACTTTAAACATTCCAACATCTGAATCATAGGGGTGCCTGAAGGAGAAGAGGAAGAAATTGAGAACTTATTTGAAAAAATAATGGAGAACTTCCCCAATCTGGCAAAGGAAATAGACTTCCAGGAAGTCCAGAAAGCTCAGAGTCCCAAAGAAGTTGGACCGAAGGAAGCACACACCAAGGTACCTCATTTACATTACCCAAGTTTAAAGATAAGGAGAGAATCTTAAAAGCAACAAGATAGGAGACAGTTACCTACAAAGGAGTGCCCATAAGACTATCACCTGACTTCTCAAAAGAAACCTTACAGGCAAGAACGGGCTAAAGAAGTATTCCAAGTCATGAAAGGCAAGGACTTACATTGGAGAGTACTCTATCCAGCAAAGCTATCATTTAGAATGGAAGGGCAGATACAGTGCTTCCCAGATAAGGTCAAGTTCAAGGAGTTCATCATCACCAAGCCCTTATTATATGAAATGTTAAAGAGACTTATCTAAGAAAGGTCAAAAATATGAATGGTAAAATGACAACAAACTCACAAATATTAACAACTTAACCTAAAACAAAAACAAAAACAAACTAAGCAAACAATTGGAATAGGAACAGAATCAGAGAAATGGAGACCACATGGGTTATCAGTGGGAAAAGGAAGGGGAGAAAAGGTACAGGGAATAAGAAGCATAAATGGCAGGTAGAAAATAGGAGGTTAAGAATGGTATAGGAAACAGAGAAGTCTAAGAACTTGTATGTACGACCCATGGACATGAACTAAGAGGGGATGCAAGTGGGACAGGGGTACAGGACAGGAGGGATTAAAGGGGGAATGGGACAACTATAATAGCATAATCAATAAAATGTATTTTAAAAAATTAAAAAATCAATTAACCATTAAAAATACTCATATCTCATGTTTCCTCTATGTGATAAACATATATGGGGAGTATTCCCTTGATTAGGTTTCATCATGTGGCCAAGGTGATGGGATGTCACCTCCATGATTATGGAGAAGCTATATAGATGTTACAGAAGACTAATGTTCTCTTTAGTTATTATAAGAGTCTTCATTAGCAGACTGGCATGGAATTGGGGGGTGGCCACAGCAGTCCCTGGCTGCCAGCCAGCAAGGAAACAGGGACCTGAGTGTTATAGATGAATTTTGCCAAGAGAATATATGTGTGTATAAATATATCTGATAAATTAGTAAATTTATTTAGTTATTTAGAAACAAAGTTTTAGTCTTTAGGCAATCAAATAACTTTTAATACCTCTGCTGCTAGGCCTAGAAAAATCTTCCCCATTTCAAAATTTACATCTATAAACACATTCATACCTTCTTCTAAGTTTCTGCAGTTTTTTTAACATTTAAAAAGTTAGCCCATGATTAGACAAGATGCAGAGAGCCCTGTGGACAGATGGCGATGACTGCAGGACAACAGTGTGCATGTTCTTATGCCACTGAGCTAACTGTACTCTTAAAAATGGGCAAGATGGTACACCTTGAAATTGTATTTTTATCACAGCTTTTAAGTTTTTACAACTTTACCCCCAAAAGTTAATCTGTGTGAAATTTACTTTGATGTGTAATGATAATATATATATATTATATATGATTTTTTCCTCAAAGTACTTAGCCAGTGAATCAGCATTACTTACTGAATTATTCATTGTTATCTACCAAGCTGAGTGCTTGTACACACTTGGTTGTACTTCTAGTCTTTCCAACTATACACACTCCTCAGTATCCCATTATATGAATATTTCCAGTTGCCTCCACTTCATTTTCATCATATACTGAAGGAATGGCACAAACACCACCCAGCCATGAAACCCAGACCCTGGAGCTCAAGTTCTAGGTGGCAGGGAAACAGAAATGCAGAGCCACAATCCTTAAGCTTTTGGTGCCACCTAGTGGACATTTTCATGTGTTAACTTCTGTTCAGAGTCAGGAAATAGACTCAAACCTCAGTTCTGGAACGCCTCCCAACTTGAATGATTCAATTCTCCACCAAGTTGTTCACGGAAAAAAATGTCTTAGTTGTCGAACAAAACTTTGGTTCTCGACCCGACAACCCTATTATGTTGATACCTGTATGATCAGTCACCCGTCTCTCAGGTGACAAGGGAGAGAATGCATGAGGACAAGTATGACTCGGTTTCAAACCAACCACTTCTTTAAATAGACTTCCGGAACACATGAAATTCAAGAACCGAGGTTCCACTGTACTTTCCTCCACCCAGCTTAACTCGCTACAGCAATTTTGAATATAAAAAATGGAGGGCTTATCATGCATAGGATGGCCCTCTACAGAGCTCCAACCTTTTTCTCTGTGGTCTACATTTCAGATGCCAGAGATACAATCGTCAAGTGCAGCTCAGATCACCACTCCCAATCTTCAGAAGTTTCAATAGCTTCCAACTGGCAAGGGAATAAAGTACATGTAAATGAACAAAAAAGGGAATAAAATTAACAAAGATGAGGACAATCCTAAAGTTAACTACAAATGTAAACAATATGACCTATCTGTATTTAAAATGGGTAACATTTACACATAAAGACGAGCTTCCTTGTTTCAGGGAAAACCTTGAAATCCACATCCTCTGGAAAGCCTCTCTCTCCTCGGAATTCATCTGTTCCCTTAGCACACTGCCTGTGCCTATCTCATAATACTGATCTCACCGTTTGGCGATGCAGAACAATCTGTCATTCTCACTAGATTTTGAATGCCTTGAGGATAAAGAGAGCATCTGGTTCGTCTCAAGTAGCCCTGACACCTTTAAGGAAAGTGATTTCCTCTGTAAAGGTGACTCAGACTTTAAAGGGAGTATCAGTGAATATGGAGTTCATTCCAGAACATTAATTTGGACAACCTGGGCCATTTCTCAGTTTCCACATTTTACCTATTCATTTTTCCCTCAAACTGATCTCATATTTTCTGCCTTTCTTATTTATTGATTCATATTTTGGTGTTCCTCATTTTTGCTCTCCTGGTAATCAGCCTCAAGGTAGGCCTTCTTAATTAATGTTAGGGATTCACCTATGTTCCTTCACCCTTATCTATATAGCTTAAACTTCCAGCAAATAACTGTCTTAATATCAAAGAATAGCAATAAAAAACCACAGCCTCTATTTACTGAGTTTACTGTGTGCTACTTGCTTTAATATATTGTTTAATTTTCACGGCAATCTAGTTCTCACTTATCCTTCGCATCTTAATTCAATCATCACTTCCTTAAAGATGCAGTCAGATGTCCTAAACTACACCAAATCTTTATTAATATATAGTATCTCATAGCACTATGCAACTCTTTCATGCTTATAATAGTTAAAATTTCACACTTAACCAAAATCTAGCTTCCCTTTTGAAAATTAATCCCTTTGAAGAGCAATAATGTCTGCTTTTGTGTATCACTGTATCTCCATTGCTTAGCTAGGAGAGAAGAATTACCTTGTCCGAAACTAATCCCCAGCAGAGTGACCTCTCAAAAGATGGGACTCACAGGAAGTTCAGTGGAAACTGGTGAAGGCTGTTTTTAAGGCCATCAGTTGTGGTCGGCTGCACAGCCTGGACCGCAGTTGCCCCTACAGCTACGACCGTACAACAGGGCTCATGCTTCCCGTCACGGATGCCGATGCAGAGAATCCTGCCACTAGTCTGCTATGGCACAAGGCTTCAACTGCACGACTTTCACCCCAGCGCCCATACCACCTCAAAAGATGTATGATTCAGGGTAACATCTTCACCACCCCCACTTGTATTCTAATTCTACTGTGTCTGCCTTCTCCATTCTTGACAGCTGGGCTAGCCAAAAACTTCCACCAGGAGTCTGTGTCCCATTTTTGACAAGTTTGAAGACATATTTCATTACCAACGCCTAAGTCCTTCAAATCCTAACCAGGGTCACGAGAGGGTTAGCACTAAGGCTCTCTTATGTAGTACTGTTACATCTTAATCCTTAATTATTCTGGGGTGGGGCTGGCACTTCCTATATTATGCAACTCAAAAGCTCCAGGCTGCAAATGTAGGATTTCTCTCCAAAAGCTGATGTCTAATGCTGCATTTCTGTACATTCCCCTGGGATGCATCTGGGCCTCCACCACCTGCTACTGCGCTAAGCGCATGTCTTAATGAACATGAATTCAGCAGCCAAGTATGTGTGCTGCTTTGCTGTTTGCCTTTTAGGCCTGGCATTAGCACAGCTCTTGACATATAGGGGCATACATTATCTGCTCAACATTGGATCTAATTAATAGACAGATGGACAAACCACCACATGAGGTGAGCATCCTTGTCTCATTTTATAAGGGAAACAAAGCAGAGAGTGATTAACCTGACCGAGATCACACAACGAATTTGGTGGATGTAGGATTTGAATTCAGGGCTACTAGATCCCACACTACTTATTCCAGATCACTGCACTGTACTGTAACCTGGGGACTTCCCTAGGTGCACCAGGCCCTAGTTCCACGGTAAAGTACAGGAACAGTAATTGCCTCCCTTTCAAAAACTCAGGCACTGTAACAGGTACTTTACTTATGGGGTAAAGTGAATTACCTCTAAGCCAACTATGCCAGAGTAGTAATTCTAAACCCTACGAGATGTGAAGGACTCAAGGTCTTGATAGCATCTACCTACCTCACCTCAGACTGGTTAGGAATTGGGCACTGAGTCTGCTGGTGGCAATTCTGGGTCACACTAGCTGTCAAAAAGTAGAGAAGGCAGCAGCAGCAACAGCAGAATATAAACAAGGGCTGTGGAGTCAAGTATGTGGCCAAGATTTCAAGCTGGGTGAATATAAATTAAGTGCGGTAAAACTCTCAATTTGAACTTTTCTGAAGACTTAGTATATAACCAATTTTGCTGCTAAGTGGAAAAGGTAAATTCCAAAGGAAAGTCTCCAGTACTGCTGTGTGTAGAATGCTGTGTTACTACCATTTAATAAATCCCACTGCATTCCAGGTACTATGCTGCATGTTTTGTATGCATTATCTTATTTTTAACTTTTGAAATTTTTATGAGATGGCCATCATCACCATCACACATGAAAAAAATTGAAGGTCAAAATTTTTAAGAAAATTGCCCAAGTCATATAAGTAACAGAATGAGGACTGAAACACATGACTGAAAGATTGCCTTTCTACTTAATAAGCAGCCTCCAAACATTATGGGGAAGCCTCAATACTTTTTCATCAATATTTTTCCTAAAAACTTCATAATAGATACTCATATCTTTTTATTCTCCTGGAGTATTTTAATAAATGATAGTGGAATACATATGAAGAGGTCATCGTTGCTCTGTTCTTCCTCCAGAGTTAGTTTATTTTGCCCTTGATACTCATATGCAATGTCACTCACAAAACAGAAGGACTCAGATTCATTTTTAAAGAGTTCTTCAATGTGCTGCATTGCAAGAGAAATTAGCATCAGAAGAAATGTCACCACAAACAGAACGTACAGATTCTGAAAGGAATCCCACTACCACTGGATTCCATGTGAGCACAGTAAAGCAACATACTTTGATTCTGCTTGGTGACTTCTTAAAAAGGCCCAAAAGAGGAAGACACAGTAACCATCCCCAAAAAGGACATTTTTTTTGTGAAGGAAGAGGAAAATCCTATTACCTTTAAGATGAAGGCTAAAATGAAGGCATATGGACCTAACATAATCTAAAAGCTGAGAAATTTGAGGCCCCAGGTAGGAGGACAAGCAGAAAAGTCTTCCCTTATCACCTGCCCTGAAGCAAGGGAAAAAGGGGGGAAAGAAGTCTATCTCCAGCATCCAAGAGAGCCCCAGGACCCAGAGTAGAATTCAGGTTGCAGTCAGAGACAGAAGATGCTCAGCCCTCACCTGGTGGGGAAAATTCAGTAATGCTGTCAGTTGCCCCATGGACAGTTTGGATGCTCCTGGAAACTTGTTTTGGACAGAAAGAATGTGAAGATGGGGGTCTCAAGCACAAGCTAAGCAGGCAAGCTCAAGATAGAGAACATAAAGGTTTTGGTTATAAGATGTACATTTCTTAAATTATACCCAAGGAGTAGGTTCTGCAACACCTGATTTGCTCCCTGCCCCTCTTGCTCATCACTATGAAAGCAATTATAAACAAGAGTTCCCAGCTGACTAAATCTTTCATATTTTCCTACAAAAATAGCTTCAATACATTAATATTCAGTAAAGAATTACCGGGGATGTTATTTACATACATGAGAAATTCACAGCCTTTGTATGTTATCTTTTGAATTCATCTAACCTGTGGGTAAGTCTTTATTTCCAAATGTTTGTGCTTGAGTTTTTTAATAAGTTATTAATAATTTCAATATTCAAGAGATTACTCTTCAGAAATAGCTATTGTTTCAAAAGTTGTCAAAAAGTACACTAATTTGTTCCTCATATTTGCAATTTCTACCCTTGAGGTTATGGTGAGCTTGGCTATGAGAACATTCTAGGATAGGAATGTTCTATAAACTGAATCAAAGGGTAAGAAGTCACCCACACTGATGAGAACAAAGTTGGGAGCATTACTGTCAAGATCAGAGTGTCATAACTGAGATACTAGCCATTACAGGCTGGTGCTGTGCTAAGCTCTACTTTTCATATTAAAATTTGTTATGAAGTTTTTAAAATTGTAACAATGAGATGCCAATGTGTAGACCACAGAAATTTAAGGTGTTAACATTGTCATTTTTACTTAAAATCTCTTTAAGAAACAGAATATTATAGATTCAGCTAAAATCTACCACTCACCCCATCTTCCTTTCCTCCTAACACCAAATTTCCTTTTTGTGTATCAATTCCAGTCTATTTCTTTACTTTTATTAATTATATATGTATACTTACGCAATTTGCCTTTTACCTCCAAGTACTTTGATATTTACCTATGTCAATACCCGTGAGTCTGGTTGATTCAAATTAGCTTCTACATGGAACTCCATTACCTCAGTTGAATCCTCTTCAGGCAGGCTGTTTCTGCTTCTTAAACACTCAGACAGCTGTAAGGCCAAATCCTGTGTATACCTCCTTGTGTACGTGTGAACATTTCTCTAGGTCCTCTCCTTGAAGTGAAATTTCTGGATCACAGGGTATGCACCCTCCAACATTACTAGGCATTGCCACAATAATTTTTTCTTGCTGTTTTTCCTTAATTTCTAACCATTCTTTTAGAAGTTATTTCAATGCAAATAAATTCTTCCAATCTATGGTTTTATATTTTTCAGCAGTGTCTTTTATCATAAAAATATCTTAATGATTTGGAAGATTTTAGCAACATTTTTCTTCTAGGTTTGTACTTTTTATGTCTTAAACAGGAATTCTCTACCCCACTGTGATACATTTCTTCTTAATTTTCTTATAAGTATTTAAAATTTTTCCTCTTCACATTTACATGTTCAAACCATCTAGATTATTGTGTATGCTGTTAAGTTAGGAAGTCTCACTTTATCTTTTTGCAAAGTGATAGGCATTAAAAAGATCCATCCTTTTACCAATGCCTTTTAAAGCTATCTCTGTCATATATCATGTTTTCATATCCAAGTGGGCCTGTTTCTAGGCTACTTTGGTCTCCTAGTCTTTGTTGAAAACACACAGCTTAAAGCTTAAATTGCTACAACTCTGTAAGAAGTCAAAAGGTATGCATGCTCCATTACTAGACATTGCCAAAATTAATTTTTCTTGGTGTTTTTTCTTAAAATGATTTCTAAGCATTTTTTTAGAAGAAATAAGTAAGTAGAGTAGTCCTTTCTAATTGTTTTTCAGAATTGCTTTGCCTCTTCTTGCTCTTTATTTCACCATAAAAGTTTTAGGATTAGCTAAATTTCCCATTAGTCTTTTTTATTTACCTGTTTCTTAGTAATTTGTTGATAGTGAAATGAAGCTATTGATTTTTTTTTGTTTGTGGTTGGTTGGCCAAATCTTTTTAGTATTCCAT